>JANHFT010007704.1:642644-656176 GCA_032467955.1 Pseudoxenodon macrops | reverse complement strand
GCCAAAACCAAGCTGGCGACACATGCATAGTGCCAGAAACCCGGCTTCTGCACATGCACAGAAGAACACCCCCCCAAAAAAAAATTTTAATTCAAAAAAAAAAAAAGATGGCAGTGTCCACAGACCAGAACCAGCTCCGTGATGTCACCAGTAGCTTACCACCGATTCTAGAACCGATTCAAACAGGTAGGAATCCACCTCTGGTATACCTACAATGCTCTGAGCAAGCTACTCTCACCAAAACTCTGGAAGGAGAATCATTGGTATGTCACATTATTACAACTTAATCTGCTAGTACAGGAATTTAAGGGTGCTAGTTATGCCATGGGTGGATCAATACCTGTTTGAACATGTAATTTCTAAACAAAGTTTCAAGTAAATTGTTCAATGATTTTTTTAACTGGCTTTAAGGAGAAAATCTGTAATGCATCTGATACAGCTCTTTGGGATGTCTTCCCAGGCCAGTTCATTACTTTTAAGGCTCTGAGCCTCCTTGAAAGCCTTAAATATGTGGAAAATGCAAAAGCTTCAATGCCAATTAGTCTCTAGAACCTCGTTTCAAAAAAACCAAATTGTAAGTTAACACTACAATCCTTGAAATCTCACTGCTCAAACTGAGATATATAACAAGATTTTGCTTACAGCCTTAAACCGTTTCCTCATTTGTGTCTCACTGCCTATTTTCAAATATGTAAGAGGAAACGAAACTCAAAATGCAGAAATATATCCCAAATAAAAATGTACCCTTACCAGATTTTATACTTCTGCTTAGTTGCTTAATTACATTCTGATAAATTGACTATGATTTAACATACTGTAAAATATAAAGATCATTAATACCTTGAGGAACATGGTACCCAACAGACTACTCATGGTATGCTGTGTGCAAACATATTTAGAAAGGCCCAACATTTTGTTTTCCAAATTGTGTGAGATTCGGAGAAGCAAGTAGATGAGCAGGGAAAGGGTTTAACATGGATCCCCTTCTCTTCATCTCATTATAAATATATATATCAGGACCAGAGGTGGGTTCCTACCGGTTTGCACCAGTTCTATAGAGTAGGCAGTAAGCCGCTGGTGATGTCATGGAGCCGGTTCTGGTCCGTGGATGTCACCATCTTTTTTGGGGATTTTTTTTGGGGGGAGGATTTTTTCCAGTTTTTTTTCTGTGCATGCGCAGAAGCCGTTTCTGGCACTGTGCATGTGTTGCCATCTTGTTTTTGGCTTTTTTGGAGGGGGGAATATTTTGTAATTTTTTAATACTGCACATGCACAATTGTGGCCATGAGGTCACAAGGCGTGGCACGAGGCGTGGCCACGAGGCATGGGAGGAAGTGAACCAGAGGCGAGGTAAGTTAGAACCCACCCCTGATCAAGACACATGTTTGCATGGAACATGTAGCTATTCCTGATGACCAAGGATGTTAGTATTGATATTCACCATGTACCTTTGGTTTATATCTGATGTCATTTCAAAGCAGAGGTGGGTTCCTTCTGGCTCAGACCGGTTCTATAGAGTAGGTGGTAAGCTGCTGGTGATGTCATGGAACTGGTTCTGGTCTGTGGATGCCGCCATCCTTTTTTTTCGGGGGAGGGGGGAAGGATTTTTTCAGGTTTTTTTTCTTCTGCACATGCTCAGAAGCCAAGTTTCCGGCACTGCACATGCGTCATCATCTTGTTTTTGGCCTTTTTCCCCCCGCAGTGCGAGAAGAAGCAAACCAACAATGAGGTAAGTTAGAACCCACCCCTGTTTCAAAGGATGGAAATCAACATAGTGGCATCTACTACTTAGGATATTTATTTAGGAGAAAATAATTTAAATGACTGATCAGTTCTTTAAGATCTGTCAATGTTGCATTACACAGCTATTTCTACTGTTAACTGAAGAAATTAGGTTCACTGCATACATCTGATATTCATTGTTTCAATTAGTATTATTTTTTCTTTTGTATTATTTTTCTCCTTCAAAAGGGCAGAGAAGCAAGAAATTAAATTAATCCTTGAACATGGTTAAGGTTATTACTATCTTTTGAAAAATGTGGAATACATTGTAAACAAGACTGTATTCCTTTCTTTGTATATTATTTATATAAATAGTTCCCAAGAAAATATAAAATAAAGCATGATTTCAATTTGGATAAAGTTTTTAAGTGATTATCACTTAATCTCTGAATGAGCTCCATTGACCCCAGTGGAGACAGAACATTTCTGTAGGTCTTTAACAGGTTCACAGAGAGGTAGACCTCCATCATGGCACCTGCTCTTGAGACACCGTCCCACCCTAGATTCATATGGGCCCCATCTTGGCCCTGTTTAAGTGATGTCTTAAAACCTGGCTCCATCCTTAGGCCCTGGGTTAGAATGTATGGAAGACTCTTTGTGAAATGTTTTCGGCATTTAAGTGGTGGTTGTTTTTCTCTGGGACTTATTCTTTTGGATTACATACTGCTTCTTTATCATTTTACTTCATATTTTGTAAGTTGCCCAGAGTCATGTAGTCTGAGATGGCTAATCAAATAAATAAAGTCTTTCCAATCCAGAGTGTTCCCCAGAAATGATATGAAACCCCAAAATTTCCCAGACAATATGGTCTAGTTAATAAATTGGGATCCACATCTACAGTATGAAAGGTAGTCTCAAAGATGCTTTTCCAAGAGGCAATTGGACTTTCTGGTTTTTCTTTGAAGATGTTCCACTTCTCATCCTTCTTGGAACTGCTGAAAGGACTGTGTTGTAGATTGCAGATAGATGGTGTCTCATCCCTCCCCCTCTATTGAGAGAGGGCTGTTCAATTTTGACACAGATGACCTCTTTAACCCCTCTTTCAAACCAGCAGTCCTCTCTGTCCAAAATATGGACATTGCTGTCTTCAAAAGAGTAACCTTTGTCTTTTAAATGCAGATGGGCTGAAAGGTATGAAAGGTACTTAGAAGAAGAAGCCAAAAATTAAGTACTGTAACAGATTATGAAGAACATTTCTTCCTTAGGTCTCTTCGTATTGCTATAGTCACTCTCACATTTTTATGTCAGTTCAAGTGGTACAATGCTGTCGTCCACTTTTTCTCTTGAATTAATTTTGGAATCACTGTCAAGACAAACCCTTTGGTGTTTGAAAATAGGCAGGATGATAACTAGCCTGTTGTTTTAATATGTCGGATTCCCTGCCTTTTGGCCTCAACTATTACTATATTCTAGATAAGTTTTCTCCCAGAGGTAACAATATTAGATGTAGCCCACTGTTAGGAAAGGCTGGGAAGCCTATAGAATGGATTGCAGGGTGATACACAAAGCAGGAGACTTTAGTTTCATGTACTTAAAAGGCATATCTGCAGATCAGATTAAGATATTCAGCAGGTTTTCTGAGGCAGCTTGCCAGCAGTTTCTGGAAATCAGACTGAAGTATGGGATGATAGCCATCCCAGTGGCCAAGGTAATAATCTTTACTGCTTGTTTTCCTTCCTTTGCTAGATTTTTGTTTTGACAATATTGAACAGCACTTGTTTCTTATGAATTTCTGAACACCGATATATCCTCCCCACACACACAGAAAAAGTTTAGATTGAGGAGGAAGTGATAGCATAAAGGTGAGGCAGGTGCAGACATCTGGCAGCTCCCAGTTTCACCCTCTGTCATCTCCACTTAAGCTGCATATTAGGTAGTAGGAATGTGAGTTTTTTTTTCCTGAGTCATCAGTCTAGGAAAACTGCTGTTGAAGGAAAATACAATCCTGGACTTGGCAACCTCATAGGGGATAGCTTCACAGAATTGTATGTAGGTCAGCTGAATGACACAGCAAAGACAACCTATTTTTTATATAGGTATGTTCTCTTTAACATTCAATAAAGTAAATATTCCAGTCCTATACTCATGCTTACTCCAAAGGAAACCCAAACCAAATTTATGGGGCTTATTTTTCCATACATCTGCATGGCATCCTCCTCCCTCCCGAGTCCAACTGGGATGGATAAGTATCAAAATTACAACCAGCAATTATTTCTGTCTAAAATAGAGTGGATACCATTTGATCTACATCTATATGCATTCTCTGTCATTCTATATCATGAAACAAGTTGTACCCAACTTGTGAATACGTGCAATTCAATTAAAAGAATCACCATGTCCCTCTAAAGTTCTGTTGTGGCCCGCCAGCGGCCTGTGCAGCTGGTAACTGATTCAGACAGCGAGGAGGCTGGTGTGGTGATTCACCAGTGGCTTGTGCAGCTGGCACCAGAGTCGGACAGTGAGGAGGCTGGAGAAGACTCGGTGCCAGAGGCAGGAATTCAGCCAGGGCCTTCGGAACCTCCGGAGGCTGTTGTGAGTGCAGAGGAAGAAGAGGAGGAGGAGGAGGCTGTCCTCAATGTGCGCGCGCGCAGAGCTGCCAAAAGGCAGAACTGGCTCCTGAGGAGAAGGACTATTCGGGAATAAGGCTTGGGGATAATTGGCCACTACCATAGCCTATTTAAGTGAGGAAAAAGACTGACCAATTTGCAGAAAACAACTTCGTTTATTTCACGTCTTGTCTTTGACTGCAAAACTCCTGTTCGGCTCTTGTTGGAAAGTCGTCATGATTCCTGCAAATTGCTTCTGGGCATTTTGCCAACAACAGTAAGATTATGTGCTGTTATAAGAAAGATTCTTTGTTGGACTTGTGGTCCTTTTTGCTTGGACTATTGCTGGCTGTTAAGAAGATGAATTAACAGCTGTTGCACCGAGAAGACTGATTTATAATTTCATGGACTTTAGAACGACTGCTAAAACAGATTATTAGTAGTTTGTTAATATTAAAACAAGGTTTCTTTGGACACTGTTTGTGCTGTGTTCCTTAGTCTGGCAGCTGCATCAGAACAAGTTCCTAGATATTATGTGAGAAAGTTTTAATGATGAAACTGGACACTGGTTTCAAGCTACTCCAGTCATTCTCCAAATTTCAAGTATTTTACATTTTACCTGTTTGATTAAAACTAAGTCCCTGTATCATGTTCACTCTGTACTACACATTTATGTGATGGATTTTTCAAATATCTATGGAATGAGTATTATTTATAAAGATAGCTTCAGAAAATGTTGGGGTTTTATCTTATTCAGTTGAAACTTTCCCAATTTCATCCAGAATTTCCACTTATCCTTTGCTTAAATCTATGTGGTGTTGAAGTTAAGGCATCAGCCTGGCACCATAGAGACCCTGTACTCTGGAAACTCACTAGGTGAATCTGAACTTCTCTCAATTGGATTTATCTCACTAGAAAAAGGGAGGAAGGAGTGCCATGTATACCATCTTGAGCTCTTGAATAAAAAGTGTAAGATAAATGTAATAAAAGAATAATCTCTTTCCTTTATGACAGATCCTTTTACCATATATTTTCCTAAGGAGGGAAGTTTATATCTTCTTAAAACAAATACATTAAATCCAGACCAAAAAAAAACTATAGATGGGAATGTTGGAAGACATATTTTGTAATTATCACTAATTATGAACTGTGATTTGAGCCAAACCTAATTAAGTACATTTGATAGAAAGATAAGCTAGTTCTTAAAACATTATATAAAAGTTATCATCGGTATTACAATCTACTACTTACGCTCAAATAAGATAATAGTTGGGGGTGAACGTTATTGGTTAGACCTGAAAACACAATATTTGCATAATCAGGAAGTTCGACTATTCAGAGTTATATTAAGCTAAGACAGCATTAGAGAGTCTGCTGTAATGTGATGATCAAAAGACGGCGACAAGATCACTTTCAAACCATTTACAGATTAGTCACTTTATTTTCACATCCTCTCCCTTCTTCTTCTTCTTTGCAGCAAAACCCATAACAAAATCCTGTGGTACTTTAAAGGTTATCAAATGTGTAATTGCCTGATTCTTGCTTTATTTTTATTGGAAGCCTGGCTGCTTGAGCAGTTTTATTCACATCTCCACACATCCTACTGCAGTTAGCGGCTTTAAACCAATTAAGAACACAAAAGTGCTGTTCCTGGATCAGACCCAAGGATTTTATAGCCTTGACTGAGAACTCATTGGCTGGTGGGTTTGAGGAATACCACAGCCCTCCCTCTCAATTGTTGCTCTCCAGCTGTGGTTCTTCAGAAGTGTGGATGAGCTAGGAATTTTATTTGCTTTTTTTTGTTAAGTATTCATCACGTTCTATGAATTGATAGAATATAAGAGAGGCAGAATTTAAACATTAAAAAAAAACTTTAAAAGAGTGGGGGAAACTGATAGTTTTATCTATTTAGGCTTAAAGAAATCCTTGTGTGTTCAGCCATGCTTATGATATTAAATTACTGGCCTTCTGTCTGACAGGTTCCTTATATCTATCACCTACTTGGCAAACAAACACAAGATGGTTCTTTCCGTGCTGTGTCGAAACTGGCTGGTGCAGATGAATGAGATTTTTGTTTAGTTTGCTCTTCTGGTAAGAACTTATGAACGTTTCACAATGTCTTCATCAATAGGCTGGAAGACATTTGATTTTAAAAAAAAGGAAATAAAACAACAGTTTGGTTCCGCTTTATTTAGAGGAGCCCTTGCTTCTGATATAGGAGACAGGATTTGAGTACAATCACAAGTATTCTATTCCCAAACTGATTGGATAGCTTTTTTTTTTTTCCTTTAAGAAAACAACCAAAACTCTTATCTTACATTAGACCCTTTTTAATAGTGGTTACTCTGTAAATAATGCCACCTGTCGAAGGGGGCAAAGTAGAAACACCACACTGTAATTGCATATGGACAGAAGCTCTCCTTCCCAATTAAAAAAAAAAGGACATTTTCCCAGGCTGTGGGATAAGCACAACTGGAAAAGTTTGGAAACGGATGTCAAACATACAGCTTCAATATCGCAGAGGATGCAACATCGCAGTCCGAAGGTCAGCCAAGAACACTTTACGCTGCGCGTGGGGTTGGGGCTCCACTCCACCCTGCGTTCCCAGGTGAGGTTTTGGTGCTTTGGTGGAAGGTGCCTGCCTGGACGCTCCCACCACCTGAGGGTCGATGACGCACCGCAAAGGACACCAAGTTCAAGATCAAACTCTCGCCCGCATTTTCCCGCTAAAATATATCAATTCCCCGGTATTCTCCTCATCCAATTCCCGGACCCCTCTTCCTGATCTTCCTGCCTGTTTCTCCAAAGGAGCCCGAGCCAGAGGACAGGCGAGGAACAGAAGCCGGCAACAGGGTCGGTGGTTTCCCAGCGGGCAGAATACGCTAACTTTAGTTGGGTTTATGGAGGAAACGGAGTCGTGAGCGGTAGCCAGGACGCAGAAGGAAGCTTTCAGGCTAGGAGTAAGGAAACAAACTGTCCGCAAGGCGCACTGGCTGGCTGTAAGCTGCCACCGCCGAGCGGTCCCCACGGCGTGTGTGTCTTTCTCTCTCTGTGTGTGTGTGTGTGTGTGTGTTGGCAGGCTATTGGCTGAAGGTAGCTTGACGTCACAAGTGAGAGTTCCTATAAACTCCCTAAACATAACGGGCTCCGGGACAAGTTCTAGCCGGCAAGCGTTACTTCGAGGCGCGCGGGAGGTGATCAAAGCGAGGCGAGCCGAGGACAGGACAGGACGCGACAAAACGCCGTGGCTGCATGAGGCGCACCATCGCGTCCACCCCCCGGTTCGCTTGCCAAGCCCGGCTCTTCTCTTCCAGCGGGCCGGTAGCATCTGGGAGCAGAGTTCCTGCAAAGGTTAAGTGGACGGGGACTTTGGAACTCTCGAGCCGGCGAAAGCAAGCCGAGCGCGGCAGCGCCTTTGCCAAGCGCCTCGGCGGGATTTGCTCCTATTCCGGATCGGCCGGGGCAGAGAAAAAGAACGAGGCTTGTTTCGAGGGCTCCCTGGCACAATGGTGACGCTGAGCCCCGTCGATTCGGTGTACCTCAAGCTGAGCGCCAACGGCAGTAACAGGCAGAACCCGGACAATTCCACCGAGTCGGAAGAAGGCTGGGTGGTGGGCATGTCCCTTCTCATGTCCTTGATCGTGCTGGCCATCCTTTTTGGCAACGTGTTGGTGATCACGGCCATCGCCAAATTCCAGAGGCTGCAGACGGTCACTAACTATTTCATCACTTCTTTGGCATGCGCGGATCTCCTGATGGGCCTGGGAGTGGTCCCTTTCGGAGCCAGCTACATCATTCAGCGCACCTGGAAGTTTGGGAGTTTCTGGTGTGAGTTTTGGATCTCAATTGACATCCTCTGCGTGACAGCCAGCATCGAGACGCTGTGTGTCATTGCTGTGGACAGGTACTTTGCCATCACTTCTCCTTTCAAGTATCAGAGCCTTTTGACCAAAAATAAAGCCAGGATGGTCATCCTCTTGGTTTGGATCATTTCAATCTTGACTTCTTTCTTACCTATCCAGATGAAGTGGTACAGAGCCAAAGGCCTGGATGCCAAGTATTGCTATTTGAATGAGAGCTGCTGCGACTTCTTCATCAACCAGGAGTATGCTATTACTTCCTCTGTCATCTCCTTCTATGTACCTTTGGTGGTCATGGTTTTTGTCTATGCCAGAGTCTTCCAGGTCGCTCAGAAGCAGCTAAAAAAAATAGACAAATGTGAAGGACGATTCCATCAGCAAAATTCCAACCAGGAGCGAAACGCGGGAAAAGGAAACCATAGGAAAGCATCGAAGTTTTGCTTGAAAGAGCACAAAGCTCTCAAAACTCTGGGCATCATCATGGGTACTTTCACTCTGTGTTGGCTCCCATTTTTCATTGTCCACATTGTGCGCGTTATTGAAGAGACCTTGATTTCCAAAAATGTGTATATCTTTTTGAACTGGGTGGGATATGTCAATTCTGCTTTCAACCCTTTAATTTACTGCCGAAGCCCAGATTTCAGGTATGCTTTCCAGGAGATCCTCTGTTTCCGGAGGTCTGCCTTGAAAATGTACGTCAACGGATATTCCAATAGCAATGGGAAAAGTGACTGCAATGGGCATCACAATGACTATCATGCAAGTGAACACAAGGCTGACCAATGGCTGTGTGAAGAAGGAAGTCCCCCTACTGGGGAAGAGTTTGTGCATTGCAAAGGTACTGTGTTGCATGGTAGCATTAAGCCCCACCAGACTGAGCATAGCAGAAATGTCTACCTGTTGTCATGATTGTTGTGGCTGCCAGAGGGCCTGAGCAGAGATTAAGCTATAGTGACTATAGCAACGGCTCTTGGTGAGCAAACCTTTACCTCAAGTGTGGGAAGAGTCTTGTGTTATTTTATTCATGGGCTACATAAATATTTAAGGAAGGGCATATTGGATTTGAACATGAGCCTCCTACTCCAAAGGAGAGGTTCCCCTTCCCCCACTACTTTTATTTTTATTATGTAGTACACTACTCAACTACCTCTTAGCATAGCAATGATATTGAATTTACCAGCTGCTCCTTAGAGGGAAATTCCTGAAGTCAAGCAGGAATTGAGTGATCCTGGCAGTTTTTGTCTGCAGATGGGGCAAGAAGTTGGATGGGTTGTACAGTTTTTAGGAATCATGCAAAGTCAAATGTTTACTTTTTTGTACTGTCCATATTAGTAATGAGATTGTGCTTTGCTGCAGCTGACTCCAAGTTTCTTATGCTTAACAAGTTTACTGTTAAGGAACAGTTCCCGTATCATCTCAATTAATCTTTATTAACTTCCTCATATTTGGATAAGCATCGTATCTTTTAATACCTTCATATCAGAGTGTAAAGTTTTTTTCTAGTATTGCTTCATTCTTCATTGTCTAATGACAGTTTTCTTCAAATCTTAGGTGTTCAGGAGGTTACATAGAGAGTATGTCTAATTTTGCTAGGCATAGCTAATCCATCTTCACCATCCATTCATTACATTAAATATCTACAACTCAAGATTGTAGATATCCACAAAATATCTCATAGATTTAGAATCTTGTCTGCTTAGAATCTTATTGTGGTTCAACAACTCATTAATCTGAACTTTTTTTTTTAACTGTTGCTGGGATAAGCCAAATAACCACAGTGAGATACCTAAGCAGAATGATCTGTTCAGGTTAAGTTGTATTATAATATAAAACAACTTTTCACTTCAAGTGGTAGACTAATTAAATCACCGACTGTGTCAATAGTTTCACTTGTCCCTTTCTGACTTCTAATCTAGTCATGTCGGGAAGGTAAAGGTATTTATTGCTCTGCTGGTTTTAGATCAGCAAGAAGCTTGCAAGCAATGCTCATGTAAGATTCTCTTTGCAAACAGTTATGGAGGGATTTTTAAAGGCATTTCATTATTTAAAGTGACCAAGGCAATCAATATTCTTTCTCCTTCCATTTTGATTAAATATAGCCCACAAGAATCTGCATGCAATGAGTTCTGGAATACACATGAAATTGATCAGACTCCTCATATTAATTTCGGTTGTTAAACTCGTACTTGACAGCTACTTTATCCCTGGTGGTGTTGATCATTAGCATTTTAGATTCTGTGAGCTGAATCTGAAGTTTTTCTCCCTTTCTGTCTGTAGAGACAGGTTTTTTTTTGTTTTTTTTTAACCTTGTACGGCTCTTTCAGAGAGCTGGCTACATAAATCATTCCATCATGCATTGTATATAATTGTGCAGAAAATAAAACTGTTTTGTTGCCTTTTCATCCAAATTGCTCTGATTATTGAAGCCATAACAAGATAATTGCCACTCTCCATGACAATTAAACTACAGTAGTCCCCATCCATCTGGTATAAAGTGTTTAAGTTCTTATTTAAAAAAAAAGAAGTTCCTGCCCCCAAATCTCAAAAAGAATATTGCCAAATGAGTCTTCAAACAAGATTCTAAACTTCTCTTGGTTTCATATTTGAAACTGAGATTTCCTGTGTAAACTCAGAGTGGCTGTGGCGTGCACCTCAGATATATGCTATGTATTAGGGAGATGTATATATGTCATATATGCACATGTGCATTAACTGAACCACCGGATATTTTCCTGTCTGCCACTGAATGGCTGTGTCCTGAGCCCCACCCCTCCCACCTCCCATTGCAGAATCTGAGGCAGCTTACCTGGCATGGAGAAGTCTATGTTGGCAATAACAAAGTTTATTTGCAGTCTCTCCTTTGGCACAGAGCTCCCTCATCTGGTAATCAAAGACTAGCTATCATTATTTTATTTAAATACGTATTGGGAGGGGTGGAGTGGGGAAACTGTGTAAGGGCATGTTTTCTAGAATTACAAAGACTCCTTGCAACTTAAGTTGATGATTCATTAAGTTAGTATTTCAAAGGAATCAGCATTTCTAGACAGACTTCAGGAACACTCTAGAAATGCTCTTCAACATTGTACAGTTCTGTGTATTTTGAGTACCTGGTTAGGAAGGCTTTTCTTCAGAGGAAGGAAGGGAGAAAAGTGATCTAGTGGACAGGGTGCTGGAATTAAGACTAGGAAGATCCAGGTTCAAGTCTTCCTCCTGTCCCGGCCAACATGGAAGTTCACTGGGTGACTTTGGGTTTATTATTTTCTCCCAGTCCCCATACTTCACACAGCTGTGAGAGAGAAGGGAAGATTGGAAGAAGGGCTGAGTTCCCGGAAGAAAGATGAGCTACAAATGTAATGGGGAAAAAAAGATTAGAGGAGGAGCAGTGACAAAAGGCAACTGGATTTTTGAAAAATGTCTAGAGCAATGCTGCTATCCAGCCACCCCTATCATGTAGTTGAACAAACTGAAATCCTGAAATCAATGCCCAATTAAACAGTCTGTTCGATTTTTCCAGCATGTCTCTTTTCTTTTCTTCTGGATTTGCTTGAGGTTCGGTTGCCAGTTCTCCAGAGCTGTTACATGGAAAGTTGATATTCAGACATGACTCGACAGGTGCAGGAAAAGGAAAAATAGGAGGGGTGTGAGATGAGTGGAGAGCAAAGGGCTAGTTCCTTTGGATGGCTGCAGAGGGAAAAACTGAGCAGTAATAATCTTTGGCTGGAACGCAAAACAAATGAGATTTTTAGATATGTTTATTGAAGATTGAGGTATGGGCTGTACCCTCACATTTTTGTTTACTTTTCAGAGCTTGATTGTCACCAGTGCATGACAATATTGAAAACAAACTCAATAGAAATTATAGCATAACCTGCATACTTTGCAAAATTATGTACATTTCCATTCTTATTTGATGACCTATATGCTTATTCTTAGTAGTGGCAGTGTTACGATTACTACGAGCATTGTTATTCCTTTGCATAATATCTGGACTGCTGAGCTGAAGACCTTTGGAATTGTTATTTTTTTTGAGCTGAGAGCTATTTTAAACTCCCCAGAGCATTTCAACTTTTTTTCCCACTCTTCTGAGCATCAGGAAAATGTAAGAGAGCATAATGTTTTTTTCTCATTTTTGTTGATAACGAAGTTCTCCAACTTCTGCTATAATAATTTGCCCAACCGCAACTTTGTTAAGAATCAACTCTCAAGATTTATTATACTTATTCTCTGCACTCTTCAGATGACATGTCTGTGAGAAAGTAATAGGAAATCTTTACTTCTGTTTTGATTAACTGTGGACTAGTGCTGAATCTAGGCTCAACTCAAGGGATTCTATGAAAATGAAAAGAAATGGGAAGGAGGACAGACTGTCCACAACATGCAGAAGAAAGAGGCAGAGCAAAATAGCAGTGCTTTAGAAATTATGACTATTACAAAAAAAAAAGAACGTTTCTCTATGACATGGATAAAACCAACTTGATTAATGTCAGAATTTGGCCATAATCTTATCTATCATCTAAGGCACGGGTGTCAAACTTGAGGCATCACATTGCCATCACATGATGTTTTGTGATGTTTTTTCCTTTCGTGTAGCTGAGGTGGGCATGGCCTGTGTGTGATGTATCCGGCCCACGGACCGCCAGTTTGACACCCCTAATCTAAGGGCAAGGACATTTTTTTTAGGTTGAAATCATGTCATATGACTTTTGAAAGGATCTTTCTTCATTTAGATTAATTATTATTCAATAGGTAAGGTGACTTTTAAGTGCCTCTGTTTCCCTAAAGGCAAACTTTATTTAGTTGGTATACTTTGATATCAGAGATACAATATCCTGTTGGGGCAGAACTGCTGTTCTGGAAAAAACAGAAAGGTCTAGATTTCAATGCTTGAAATAGCTACTGATCAGTAATGATGCGTGTCATACTTCAAGCAGCTGGATTAGAAGATTCAGATTAGTCCTCAAGGATTTTAATAGGAAATTTCCTAGAATAGAATCTTGATGGGAAAAACATTAGAGAAGAAAAAAAGGAAGTTACTTATAGGCTTAAATAAAGATAGCTCTGCTGATCCATGAGAGAAATACTCAGACTCCATTATTAAGTGATAATTTTTGGTTGGCTTCACTAAGAATGCCATATAACTGAAGATTTTGAATGGATAAAATTTTTTTTTAGAAGAAAACTTTACAAAAGTTGAACAAAAATATAAAGAAACTATATATATATTGTATGTATGTATGTATGTATGTATGTATGTATGTATGTATGTATGTATGTATGTATATATATATATATATATATATATATTTGTTTTTTGAGGTTTTCACGGGTGCCTGTATGTAGGTAT
>JANHFT010007704.1:618830-636145 GCA_032467955.1 Pseudoxenodon macrops | reverse complement strand
GGGGGAGGGAGGGAGGGAAGGAGGGAGAGAGAGAGAGAGAACAAGATATGATGCATTTTTAAAAAGTTACAAGATTGCTGTTTAATACTAAATTATAGTGTGATTTGGATAACTCAGCCATTGTGACTATTACCGCTTGTTCAAGAAACCACAATTTGGAAAAATCTTGGCTTAAGCCAATGTCCAAAATCAACTTGAAGCTCAGTCATAGTAGGATAAGGAAGTCTGTGTTTGTTTGTTTGTTTGTTTTAGGAAAATTATATTGCCACCTATTCACACATGGTGACTCAAGAATATAAAAACCTCATATATAAAGCAATAAACTAATAAAAGAGAATTAGGAGGGCTTTCATTTTTCATGAAAAGTAAATTAGTAAAGGATATATGCTAGTGATTCATTACAGTGTATTCCTGCATTTCAGTCAAATCTAGGATTAGTGCAGTCTATCAAAGTGTATGCTAGGTTTGCAAATGGAAGTTGGCTATGATGTCTGTCTTTCCATAAGTAATGATTTAGGAAAAAGATGCTGCAACAGCTTGCCCGCCATTGAGACTTGTTACTTTCCCCACCCTTCTGCTTCACATTGGCTTTCTGTGTGAGACATTTGAAGTTTTGCCTTCTTTGGCAGGTCATGTATAACAGCATACAAAAGGAATAGGATGTAGTTGAAGAAACTTCGCACTTCACTGGCATTTTATAAATTGCACTAAATTGCAATTCATGACCAGTCTAGCTAAATTCTGGATGATTCTGAAGATCTTAGTAGTGTAAATTCATTACAGCTAGTCCTCAACCACAACTGAGCCCAAAGTTTCTGTTGCTAATTGAGACATTTGTTAAGTGAGTTTTGTCCCATTGTACAACCTTTCTTGCCACAGTTGTTAAGTGAATCATTGTGTTGTTAAGTTAGTAACACGATTGTTAAGTGAATCTGACTTCCCCATTGACTTTGCTTGCCAAAGTCAATGCATATGATGATCACCTGACCCCGGGACACTGCAACCGTCATAAATATGAACCAGCTGTTGAGCATCCAAATGTAAATTACGTGACCATGTGGGGGTACTGCAGTGGTCATAAGAGTAAAAAATGATCATAATTTTTCAGTGCCGTTGTAACTTTGAATGGTCACTAAATGAATAAGTCGAGGATTACCTGTATTCTGAAATAGGTGTGTTGTGTGAGAGAGACCTAATTCAGATCTCTCTTTCACTTAACTAGCCTAAACACAATTTTTAAAAAAATGCAGCATTTCATTTGGAAACAACCTGAGATTTGACAAAAGCTCTCCAAGTTTGGAAGACCAGTTCCAACACAATACATCTCTGCACAGTAAAATCACCTCAGAACCGTCTGATTTTTACGGACTTGACTAAATTTATTTTCTCTTTCTCAGGCATTTTTTTGCTTCTGATCTTTGTTGTTTGCTATTGTAAATAAAAAATAAACACATAACAGATAGCACGAAGAATTGTTGTCTCGTTGTGCACCTCCAGATAATGCTGATATCTGTTCTCTACCCCAGAATGGTATTCATGCCAGTGAGCTAGATCCAGAACTGAACAGGACAACAGCTTTGATCTATAGAAATAGGACCAAATCACGACTGCAAATTCTGACTATGTAGGCAGCTTGGGAAACCTCAACTGAAATATCCGTGGGTTGCCCAAAATAATATAACTTGACTCTAGACCAGGGGTGTCAAACCCACGGGCTGGATGCGTCAACGGTGACCCTGCCCCCACCTGGTTTAGTGAAGGAGAAAAAAGTCCTGATATGTCATGTGACGCTGCCGTGATGCCACGGGTTTGACACCCCTGTTCTAAGCCACTAACATCAGAATCACACGCAAGATTATTTTCGGGTTTTGGCTGTTATTCCTTCCTTCTGCACTCTGATCTCTCTCATTGACGATTGTAGTCAGATCTCCTTTATGGTATCAGGCAATGTTGAACCATACAGCCTTGTGCTATAACTAATGGGGGCCTGGGAGTGAGTGCAACATACAACTCCATTACATTTTATAGCAGAAAAAATGTATAATTGTGATCTGCTGCTGTAGAGCTGCTGTAGTCTGGAGAGCAGCAGTGAATATCACAGGAAGTGATATGGTTTCTCAGCAGTGCTAAGTTGACTTTGGCTTGGACCGGCAAAAAAAATAAAGAAATGTTAACATGCATCAACCCAGAAAAAAACACCAGTCTTTATAAATGTCAGTTTTGAAACAAGCAGACTTTCTGATGTTCCCTGCTGTAATGGCCAACAGATTTCACTCATAGACCACTTCTGGAAATTTGGGAGACAGATTTCTGACACAAGACGGGGACGGAGCTCTTATGCGTTCAGTTATCTGCAGGCAGCCCATGAAGAGATAGGAAGGACTTAATTACCTAATCCAGGTCTTTGTTTTCATCCTGGTTTAAAACAAGCCAAGGGAAAAAAAAACCAAGGAAGACATGAGCACAACAGCCAGCTTCTCAGAATATAACTCCTCTGCTTCTAATTCTGTAGGCAATTTACCGTAGATTATTAATCATTGATTAGCCATCACATGCAGATATTTCTCCCAGAAAGAAAGAACATATAGATCCACAAACAGAATTCTAGTGCATCGGCAAGCAGCAGGTTAACATTTCTCGCAGCAGTCCTCCACACCTATTCATTTATCTGCAGCTTAATAATGGAAAGTGGATCATGCAGACCAACCCATTTTGTACTATCTCGGAAATGGATTGTAAACTGGAATCTTCCTATAGTTTTCTGGATGATCCCCTCAAGGGTTCAGTTTCCCAGTTAATGGTAACAATAAAATGGCTCTCCTCATCTTTAGCTGTATGGCTAAAATAAAGTTGTAGACAGTTTCCCAGTTAATGGTAACAACAATAAAATGGCTCTCCTCATCTTTAGCTGTATGGCTAAAATAACTAGAGTTGTAGACAGGTGAACTGATCAAAAGTGTGTTTTTGCATGGAAAACTGTAATTGTATTCCATTCTAGACTGATGGACCCAGAATTCCTTAAGTCTAAATAGGTTGTTGCATCAGGTTATGTTGGTAGATCTCAAGATTCTAATAAAAGTTTTAAAAAAATCTTCATATCCCAACTTTCATTAGGAGGCCCAAGTTGGTATATTCGCTGGTTTTCCTCCATAGTAACAATCCTACGAAGTAGTTTGGACTGAGACAGACTATTTGGCCTAAAGTGACTTAGTAGTCTTTCAGGGCTGAATCCTTCCACGCTAGTGTATCATCCTAAAAAGTACACTATGTATGTGCGTGCCACATTTTGCAACACTAAAGAATTCATTCTCCTGTAATGTTCAGTGTGTGGGCATGTGGTATGTTTGCGTTTGAAAGCGATCTTGTTGATCATGAAGGGAAGTAGAAGTCCAACAGATTGTTTTTCATGAAATTTCTGGGCGGAAACTATTGTGTTAATTGAGTTTCCTGCGGGAAGCTGTCAGCTCCCTGCTTCCTTTTCAACTGCAGTCTAAGCACAAACTTGCTGTGCATATAAGTTTCACTTCCTCCAGCTTTTGACTAGCAATGGAAAAAAGATCAGCAGTGCTTTTGTGGTCACTCCAGCTGAGACATATTGACAATGTGCTCCTAGCTATCAATTTTGCCAACTTTGAAGAAGCATTGTGCTTGGACAGCTCTAGGCACAAGATGAGGATGAAGAAGGGAACCTATGGGATAATCTCAATCATTTTTCTCCATCCCAAAATTTTGTAATTCTAAACCTTTCACACAATTGTATAGTATTTGACCAGATTGAAGACAACTCTTAAAGGTTGCTCTGTTGATGGCAAGGATGCCATGAAGGCATTTATTGGAATCTGTAGAGAGGAGGAGAGGATTTTGAAGCTTGCATTTGATAAAGAGTTATCATGTGCCATGTAGGAACGTCAGTGTGTGATAAGTCAAATGATCACTACATGACAGCAACATTAAAAAAAATCTTTGTTGCCATCCAAAGATCATCTGGATTTTTGCATCTGTTCCTGTGGGAAATGGGAAAGCAGCTTTAAATTGAGAGATGTAGAAACCACAGAATATTATTTGGAGAGACGTACCATATCAAAGATTATTCTGAATTTCTTTCAACTATTGTAATGGAAAATAAATAGTTTTTTTTTCTTTTCTTTCCATAGGATAAATCAAATGATGGATTGTTCTTGATTTATTTAGTTATAAAGCAAAGGATTTGTGCAAATATCTTATCTTTTATTATAGAAATCTCTCTCCAGTGGTCTAGAACCTCTCTGTCTTTGCCTGTTTCAGTTATATCTGAAGCAAAAGTATCATGCAGAAATTATTCCCGTAGGCTTTTTCATGTCAGGATCTTGGGGGCTGCCAAGAAAGCTAAGAAGAATGGAGAGGTCATAATCTGCAGAAATTCAAAACACCTTTGAATACATTCAAAACCTTTACAGAAATGATGTTGATAAAAAAGTGAAAAATGGTAACAAAACAGAGGAACAAGGAAAGAAACAATCAGGAAATTGAAAAAGATAAGCATTTTGGAAAAGAAAGAAGATATTGCAAGTGCTATTTGCCAAGTTCTTTCTTAAAGGACATTATCACATTTCTAAGAGTATCTTAGATGGGTCTGTGACCATAATAAACATTCCATTCTTTAAAAGTATCTTCCATTGAAGAGTAAATGCTGGATATTGCTGTGTGGATTCACGATTCACAACAAAGAAAATCTCATTATGTTCATGTTCTGATACAGAGATTTCTTAACAAAATGTTAACGCTTTCTTATTAGCTATTGCAATCTCTTTTTGAAGACTCAGAGTTCACTGATTAATCTACCATGAATACAGTTGGGTTTCAGTGCAACCAGCTCTCCTGTTGTGAGTACATATTAATCAGATTCTGCAAATTGATTGGTGTGAGTGAATCAGAGCCTGTTAAAGCAAAAACCACACAGGGTTTTTTTTTTCCAGCTAAAAGAGTGGCAAACACAATGGTTACCAGGAGGCTACAGTATTTTGCTGATGCTTGTGGAAAACAGGCCATTAGCAGAAACCCAGCTGGACCCTGGGCTGGTAACTGAATCTTACTTCAATGGACAATGTGACAACAATGTCCTTTCAATGGAAACTGGGACAACCTTTTACCTGGGCATATAGGAGAATAACCTCATAACCCCGATGATCAGAAGCTTACTTTAGTAACATAAAGCAAGGCATATGACACTCTGTTCTCCTGTGCTTTGCTAGTCCTCTGCTCTCATCTCTCTTCTGATGCCTCAAATGGCCGTTTCTCTGGCTGACAGTAGAACTGGTCCTGGATGAGCTCTATCCTTTGAGATCTTTCTTTTCTTATCACGTCAGCTGCTTTCTTTGGCAGACTAGGTTTTTTTTTAATCTCACAGCTCAGCTCCACTTGAGCCAGACAGTCGGTCCTTAACTATTAGTCTTTTCTTTCTCCTCCACTATTAGTATAATAGCTCTATTTTTTGCAGCTTTTTGCTAACAAGACTTGAGAACGTCCATATTTCTGAACAAAAGGTTCTCTGATTTTGAGTAGCAGAGAGACACAAGACAAACTTTCCATCAGGGACTCTGGGATTGTTAAATCCTATGAGTGTACACAGTGAAGTACAATCAACAATATGATTGTAGCATTTTCTTTTGTTTATTTTCTGCCTTTATTATTTTTATAAATAACTCGAGGCAGTGAACATACTCCTTCCTCCTCCTATTTTCCCCACAAGGACAACCCTGCAAGTTGAGTTAGGTTGAGAGCGAGTGATTGGCCCAAAGTCATCCAGCTGTCTTTCATGCCTTAAGGCGGGACTAGAACAGTCTCCTGGTTCCTAAGTTACCACCTTAACCAATAGACCAAAGTGGCTTGTATTTGTTAGATTTATTTGTATCTATCCTGTGTGATGTTACTCAATTATTTGTAGTAGAATTCAGAGAATGACTTTGACTAGTGTGAGATATTTATTGATTACCTTTTAGCTGCATTGAGAGACAATTCATGTTTATTTAGTTTAGCATCATTAGTGCATAGAAGGAGATAAGATAAATTTATACAGCCCAAGTAGGCTTGGGCTGTTCAGAATAGTTTCTGGGAAATTTCCATTCACTGTTGAATGAGTTGGTAAATGTATTTTAATCAAAAGCCTCAACTTAATTCTTTTCACTGATTTGTGCATTATGTTATTTTTTTTCACCTTCCATAATTTTATTGAGTAGATGATACAAACCTTTGTTAAATAAATGTGTTAAAAAGTATGTTGACATGTACATGCCCGAAAGTAGCAGCAAACTAACTCTTCCTTTTCCTCCCCCCTTATGAATACATGTGAAATGGCATTTAACTTATTTTAATCCACATGTTGTGTTGACCAACAGTTGTTCCCATTCCAACAGTAGAAAGCCCCCCCCAAAGTAGGTTGAAGAAACCCATGAAGTCACCCCAAGAGATTCATGGCTGAAGGTATACTTGAAAATGAGTGTATCCAGCCTGCTGCAATAGATTCATCAGGTGTGATGGAAATATGTGCTTCTATATACATCACACACGTGCCAAGAAAACTGTAGAAAAAAATGTTCCCCTAGTAGGCTTCAACTGCATATCATCAATATTTGGGAGTGTACATTTCTTGCTCATCCTTTATTGCTTACCCAGTAAACAGGGAATAAACCAAAAGTAATGACAATTAAAACAAAAGGCAGTTCTGAGCCTTAGTGTCTCCCTGCACTCAATATTCTCCTGGAGACATAGATGAAAACTCTAACCAGGGAGATGGTTCTTTTTAAAAGAAATCCAAGATATTGGAGTCTTTTCTTAAAAAGAGATCTCTTGCCATTATTATCTACCTGTCAATTATCTCTGTGTTGGCAATCTCATTAATGCAAATATATTATTTGCATTAATAAGATCAGGAATCCACAGCTGACACAGGATCATTATCAACAATCTTATTTATCTACCAAATTTCTACACCATCCATCTCATCTAACTGACTCTGGGACATTTATAAATAATCTTAATAAGTGTTCCCTTAAGAGCAAAGAAATATGGCTTTAGATCCACTCCAGAAGCTAACTGAACATTTTTGTGAGGTATGATATCTTTCATATGTTATTAGAATCAGAAAGTGAGGAATCTGCTCATATACTTTTAAGATAACTCTATCAAATGGTACTTTTGAGGGTAGCAAGAATTTGCATATTAAATGTGCAAAGTAACTGTTTTGCACTTGGATCCATGCCTACTTCTGAATAAGAAAAATCATTAAGTGGTATAATCTATTAGTATAAACTTGGAAATTAGCATTCTTGCCCCTTTATGCTATATACATTGAATGCTAACATCCTATAAAAATATTCTTGGGGATTAAGTAGGGATACCATGAATTGTCATTTTCCCCCTTAAGACCTTCTGAGATTTGGGTGATATCAAAATCAAATTATGAAAACAAAGAATCATTAATTTTTTACATGTTTAAGTTGACTGAGTTTGACATGTTTATTGTTTTATACTATGTTTGCTGTATGCTGCTAAGAGTCACTTCTTGTGAGATGGGCAGTAATATACATTTGATAATAAACAAACAAACACACATCGGGTTATGATTGGCTATGAAATCCATTTTATCTTAGAAGCTAGGCAGCAGCACACGAATAATTACCAACATATCTGCTGGGGTTGAGCTGAAGAGGCAGTGTAACCCTTTGAAACCAGTGAACTTCTAAGAAATATCTAATGAAAAAGGTAGAAATGTTTGGGGTAGCTTGATAGAATGTATACTACATCCCCATTTGTGATACAAACTTTATCCAAACTTCTAACCCTCTCATAAAATTAGAAGGGAGTCTGCAGTGTTGCACAAAACCTAATGTTTGAACTGGAGTGAAATATGAGAACAACTCTGCTGGTTATTGGCCATGTTTATACATGTTTTGGCTTCACCTGAATTAATTGTCCAGGCAATCTAACTGTAATTGGAATGACACTAACATAATACACTTATCTCCAAAGCTCTTTCTCTATGTTCACTGTGGTTGCTCGCCCACTTCTTTCTGCTATATACAGCTGTTTGGCACTTACTGAGAATAGGATTAGTCTAAACTATCCGTTTGTGTTACAATATAGGATCTTCTCAATACTTTCTTTTCTTGTGCTCCAAAACTGTGACATGCTTCAATGATAAGTTAATCTTCTGAGAGTCACCACTGGCCGGGAGCAGAGTCAAGCTGGACCTTCTCTTGACTTCATTCCGGGAATGCTCATAAACAGCGGCTTTGTTTGTGATTGACTCTTCTTCAGAGTCAATCACAGCCTTAGGATTTGCTGCACACTTGTTCATATGAAGTTTGTGTTTTTATTGGACTTTTTTTTTTTTTTGGCCTGTCAGTTGTTGGTGAAAACAGTGATCTCACAGAGACAAACTTGGCGGCAGTGTGCCTTGTTTTGCCAGTGTCTTCTGCTCATGGACACCTTTGCAACTGAACTACAAGCAAACATTATCCACATTATTCATTAGTGTGACCCAGCTTAACCTGGCTGTGTTTTGCTCCATCCAAAAATAAGAGGGAACCCAGACCATTATTAATTATGGTAAATTTATATTCTGTTTTTCCCATCCCTCGAGGGCACCTTTTTTTTCCTAGGACAGCCAGTCCTTTCCTGCTTTTCTAGAGATGTTTCCAGTGTTGCTAATAGTGGCAAACCATGAAAATAAAAATAAAGTTATTTCATTGGCTTTACTTCTGGTGCCTGGTAATGCAAAGCCACAGAGATGGAGAAGTAGAATGAAGATCTGTTTGCTGGGATTAGTGAATGCAGCCTGTGGTTGTGGACAGGAGAAAGGAAAGCAGAAGGAAGTGAGTAGACTTCAAATCAGTTTTAGAGAACTTAAAATTCATTTAGTAATCTAGCCTCAGGCAAAGGAGGTACCCAAGCAAGGAAGGTGGTTTTCTTGCCAATTGTTCTAGTTTCTTTTTTTGTGTCAGCTTCAGTACTAACCTATAGTTTCATATTTAAGTAACAAAAGTATTTGTTATTTAAAATCATATCTTCCTTTTGGTGGTCTATATAGTTCAATGTCCCTTTAAGCCTCATCATAGTTACGTTCAGATGTCCCATACAATTGGAATTGACCTAATGTTTGGTTGGTATCTCTTGTAAGTAACCGTGATACCAAAACAAACTATAGAAGCTCCTACTGCTGCTTGTTCAAAGATATGTCAGAACTGGGACCTCTGTCTTGTTCCAGTCCTAATAAGAAAACAAAACAAAACTAGTGTTGGAGTTAAACTAGTTTAAGGTTAAGGTTTCATTTAACGTTATTTGTCTGGGGCTCCTGAAAACTTGAAGTTGGAATTGCTTACATCCTTAAAGAGGATCAGGACACATTTATATACCTCAGTGATTGAACAGAATTACAGATAAGGATTTAATTACATCCATGATAAACCTGGGACTATCTCTGGTAATTTCAGGCTCAGTGTATATTGGCAAACATACAGTAGATTTGTTTTTGCTTCTAAATACCGGTAGTTGCTCTATGATTTTAAGATGCAGAACATTATTTTAAATCTTGCCATGGTCAGATAATTCCTGAATCAGATGGGATCTATTACTAATTGAGACTTCCTCGATCATTAGTTAAGTTTTGTGACACGTGTTTGATGGTCCAAAGTATGAAAGTTTCTTTTTAAGAATAAAAGCTCCAGATACATTGTGTTCTTTTCTTGTTGCATAGATAGAATTCTCTTCATCCCACTCTCAGCGTTCTCTATTAAGTACAGGCCTCTTATTTTTCTTGTGACAGAAAATATTTTGTCTTGTTTGAAGATGATTTTATCACTTGGAGTGGATTTCACAATCTCCATTTTGGACTACTCATTATGGCAACCAGCAGTTAAACTCTTGGTGGACTCTGCTCACAAAAATCTATGATGTGAAGATGACTTTTTAAATATATGGACAGGTGAATATTCATGGCTATCTTCATCATATGCACTATAATTGCTTTTTAATAGATTGGTAGATAGCAAGAGGATTAGCATTCATATACTGCTTCACAGTGCTTATACTGCTTCACAGCCCTTTCTAAGAGGTTTTTTACAGAGTCAGCCTATTGCCCCCAAGAATCTGGGTCCTCATTTTACCGACCTTGGAAGGATGGAAGGCTGAGTCAACCTTGAGCCTGGTGAGAACTGAACTGCCAAATTGCTGGCAGCTGGCTGTCAGCAGAAGTAGCCTGCAGTGCTGCATTCTAACCACTGTGTCACCACGGTTCTTGTAGGTTATTTGCTTCAAAGCATTCATACGAGTACTCCACTCACAATGTGAGTGAATGGAGTGCATCAATAAAATGAATACTAAACCAGCATAACAATATAGAGGAGGCTGGGTATAGCAAGAGCTGTGATGGCTCAGTTGTTACAATGCAGTACTGCAGGCTACTTCTGCTGACTGCTGGCTGCCAGCAGTTTGGCAGTTCGAGTTTCACTGGCTCAAGGTTGACTCAGCCTTCCATCCTTCCGAGGTCTGTAAAATGAGGACCCAGATTCTTGGGAGCAATAGGCTGACTCTGCAAACCATTTAGAGAAGGCTGCAAAGCACTATGAAACAGTATATAAGTCTAAGTGCTATTGCTATTGATTTTCACAAGTCTATCATCTTTCTCCACTGGACAAAAGCTAGGTCTTCGTGGCTGTAGAGTAGACTATACTGGTAGGCAATCCTTGATTTACCACCACAATTGACCCCAAAATTTCTGTTGCTAAGTAAGATGTTTGTTAAGTGAGTTTTGCATCATTTTATGACTTTTCTTGCCACAGTTGTTAAGTGAATAACTACAGGTGTTAAGTTAGTCACATGCTTTTTAAGTGAATCTGACTTCCCCATCGACTTTGCCTGTCAGCAGGTCACAAAAGGTGATCACATGACCATGGGGATGCTGAAATGGTCATAAAGTGTGAAAAATGGGGATTTTTTCACAGTGCCACTGTAACTTTGAAGGGCCACTAAATCAACTGTTGTAAGTCAAGGACTACCTGTAACAGATTCATTTTACCTGTTACGGCCACCTCTCCTCTCTTTGGATGCCTTGTGTGGCTTGTACATTGTTATGCTGGTTTTGTATTATTTCATTGCATAAGATGGTGAGCCAGGTAGTTGTGCTTGGCAACACTTCTCACCCTACTGAGTGGGCTTTACACTTCTGTCCCCCCCAAATCTTACCTTGACAGCACAACTGGTAAAGTCTGTAATCCGGTAGTAGGAAGAATATTACAACATCTCTCTATATGCACATGTATAATAACTGTGATTATGTGTTCAAGGGCATAAAGTGTCTGCTAGACTTGGCTCAGAGTTTCCCATACAGGTTTGTGTGCATTTACAAAACACATATATTTATTCTTAATTATTAGCAATGTTTCATTATCTGTTTTTAATTAAAAAAGAGAAATTTCTTCATTGTCCTATTTAAAGTTTGTCTGGATCTCTGGTTTGGCAGCGCTTATTTTCAGACATAGCCAAAAATTTGTTTCCTTTCCCAATTTCGGTATTTGCTATTTTCATTTTATAGGACATATAATTTTAGGTGGAACTCTACTATGCCAAAAGAAGAAGAAGAAGCTTTTTCTTGTTGATGCAACTTCAGACTACTCAGCAGTCCTAGATTTATTTTTATTTCCCTTTTCAATCTGCTGATTATTGATATTTTTCTCCTGTGTGTTGATCTCTCTTCTTTTGTTATGCTTTCAATTTTCAAATATTTCTGTTGGGTGTGCAAGAACTAGCAGGCATGTTAATTAAATATCACAATGGTGAATCCATCACTTGATAAAGGTGGTTCTTGGTATGATCTGTGATGTGATATTATTGTGTTATTTAACCCTTTTAACTGCAATTATGTTGTAAGTCGGACACTCAATCCCCATATGGGAATTTTTAAAATGCAGTTGCCAACTTGTATTTGTGGTATTCTTTGAGGTCTTTTTACCTTGCCAAAATGTGAGGATAAGGCTATGTCTGATAGGAAACTAACATTCTTATTTTCCCTGACTTTTTAAAATTTATTTTTAAACACTGTGGGAAGTTGCTGTCTAGAATGGACTTTTCTATAAGGCCTTTTTGGCATCGTTTTTCATAGCAAATAGCTGTAGTTTTTTTAAAAATCTATGACATTTGGGAAGTCACCACACAATACTAGTAGTAAGTAGAGCCAGAACATATACTAAGAAGATAAAAAATTGAAAAGAATGTGCCGAAGAATCAGAGGATTTTATCAATATTAAATTAAAACAATTTCCTTGCCTCATAATGGATAGGTGATGGCAAAACAATTCTTGCCAATATTGTTGTAAATTCTATGTCCATAGTTTCACTTCTTTGCATTAATCTACACCTATTTTAAATCTTCAGAAAAAAAGAAACTCATATTTTTAAATTGGAAAAGCCCAGGAATATGCTTTGTTATTTCAATCAGCTAGTCTCTTTGCTCCCCATTAGCATTTTGTTTGCTTTTCTTGCCTGCTCCTAAGTCTGTTTTTCACCTTATTGACAGATTTCTGTTGCTTATGAATAGCTACTCAGACATTTTTTAATCTAAGACAAACACCACTTATCTGTCCAGGGAGCAAATTGTTTTCTTTTACTTTTGGTCCTGGCTTCCTGTGTTTGAGAATGTACTTCTCTTAAAGGAGCAGGCAACATTTTTTTTTGGGTGGGTGGAAGGGGTGGGTGGGCAGGAGCAGCATTCCTAAGAGACTAGAGGATTTTTAAGAACCTGAAGGTTTGGGGGCAGTATGATAATTTCAGACCCCTCTCACTCAAATGAAGACTCCTGATTTTTCTGACTATTTTAACCATAAATTGTATGTAATCTCTTCCTTGCCTGGGATACTTGCCTTCTAGAAAGGTTCCTAAGAGCTCTTTATAAGTATTAGGAAGGGAGATTATGGCATCCAATGTGATGTATAAGTGAAAAAGTTGGATGGAGGCTGAAGACAACCAGATTTACATCCAACCTCAGCCTGGTGACTTTGGGCCAGTCGCTCTCCTTCAGGCCCACCTACTCCACAGGATTGTTGTTGTGGGTCAATTAGAGAAGATAGTACCATCTATGCTGTACAGAACATCTGGAGGAAAGTGAGGTTACATACCAGGCAAACAATAGCAATTCCTGCTTTTCTCTCACGTTGAATTGCTTGCTTGGCAAGAACTTTGGAAATTAATCTGAGAGCCACACAAAATTAGGACTAGAATTGTGTGTGGTTCTGGAGTTCACAGGCTGCCAAATCTGAGGAAAAGGGCATATGCAGTTACCTTTTGTGATTGCAATGGAAAAAGAGTATGAAAATATTTCTGTTCAGAAAACTATTGTAATCTCAACAGCACCACCAGCAACAGTAAAAGCAATATAAACAGTAGGACCAAACCATTAGATCCTTTGGGGTAAAACCATGAACCATTTGCAGATGAGATCAGATTTTCACTCATTAGCAGTATGCGGACTTTCTTGTGGGGTAAACATGGATGCATGACAAGAATGCAAAGGCAGTTAATAAGGCAGTTATTTCTACTGCTGTTAATCCAAATTTGTTCCTGTGTGCTCTTCCCCAATATACGTCATGTTCTGCACCATACAGACTACACTATATTTGCATACGTTGCACATGTGTAGAGATAGGCTCCTTCACACAATGGTCTAAAAATAGATGGAAGCCAGACTGGGCCTACAGACAAGGTTGTGTCTTGAGCTTATTTGTGCTCTTTTTTTTCAAGTTTTAAATGTTATTGTTTCATACATATGATTACATATTTTATCTTTACATATAATATTCCAGTCATTTCATAATAATAATTTTTCTCCTTTTACATTTCTCATCTTATATCTTTTAAATTTCAGGGTTTCTTTCATACCATCCCAGCCTTCCAGGTGATGCAGCCCTTCTACTCTTCCTTCCCTACTTCCTTCCTCTCTCCTCCTCCCTTTCCTTCTACCACTCCTCCTTCCCTCCCTTCCCTCTCCTACATCCCCCTCTCCTCTCCCCTCCCAATCCTTTCCTTGCCGCAACTCTTCTTCCTGAGATGGTATTCCAGTTTCCCTGTCTTCCATTTTATAAAATTTTACATTTCATTAGTCCCTTCTCAAAAGTTTTTTTCCGGATTTTAATTAAATATGTATTTAAACTATTTGCAAAATCACGTTTTCAAAAAACTTTGTGCTCTGCTGAGTTATTCCAACCATCCATGCTCTGAAGTGTGGCTTTCTTGTCTTTACAGCCTTGTAAAGGCTGTTAAATTGTTCCCGGTTTGTACTATTACACTCAAAACAGTAAACTACCTAAAGCCTTTTCTTCCTCTTCCCTTAAAGCAGGGATCAGCAACCTGCGGCTCTGGAGCTGCATATGGCTCTTTCATCCCTCTGCTGTGGCTCCCTTTTGCTGGCTGGCTCCACATTTGATAGGGCTTTCAGTTCGGACAGGTAGAGGAAAAAGGATGCCACGCTAGGAGGAGACTTTGATGGGGGAACTGGACTTCCGGTCAACTCCAGAATTGAATGGGGGCTTCTGGTTAGAACCTTTGTGGCTCTTTGAGTGTTTAAGGTTGCCAATCCCTGCCTTAAAGGAACAGAGGAGGATGAAGAGTATATAATATTCTCTTGTCTTTTAGGAATATTAGATTCCTCCATCAGGATTTATTTATCATAGCAACGCACAGTTGTGTCACTGTTTCCCTTAGTTTCGTAGTATTCTCTATCTTGGATTATATCTCACATGCATGTCACGCAAATATTTCCCTTGGCTCTTTCTATTTCCTTCAGCTCTTTCTATTCAGACTTCTCTGAGCTGTGTGCAAGTTCAAGCTCACGGTTGGGTGTGGTGTGGAACATGTTGCAGTTTGCCAGTGTTGCCCACATTGTTTGGGGATGAAAAGGATAGCCTTGTCAGACATTCTTTTAGTTGTCTCATGGCAAAAAAAAGGGAGGACTGGTGGCCACCCTACTGACAGAAAAGCAACACACCTAACTTGTTTCTAAGAAAACTCATTTGTAGACAGGTAATCAATATGAGTCACATTGCTGGGATGCAACAAGGAATAGAGCTGGTGAAGGCAGGCAGGTTCGTCAATAAAATACCAATCTTCAGAACACATTCCTAGCAGCAGTGAAATTTACAGATAAATGCTGCTGATAACCAGATTCTCTTCTATTCATCCCTCTTTGCTCATTAATTGTTTATCATTGTTTAAATAATTGGTTACCCACATTTCCACCGTGTGTCAGAGAAAAATAGGCCAAGACCAGTGGAGTTGATGTCCTATTTCTCTGCTTCCTGCTTCTCTTAAATCCAGGATAAACTGCTCCAAACAAACCTATTAGTCAACTGCAAAAGGAGGTGGGTTCTACACTCCCTCTTGAAAGCCAATTGAGAAAGGACATTATGAACCACAGAAGGAGCTCTTTCCACAGCTCTTTCAAACACTTCGCTTTTCTTCTTTTTATGATGTAGAGGTAATAGCAGCTTTCAAAACATCTTAAGTCAACTGCAGGGGTGATATTTTCTGTACCACCTGGGTGAACCAAGGGAAATTAGGAAGCCAAGTATTGAATAGTTGCTACCTCACTATGTTCCCTGGAAATTTCTTAAAGTACTTAAAGGGATAAAACGGTTATTTCTAAGATTCCATGTCTGAAACATTTCATGCTAGAGGAATGCTCTAATAATAATAATTATTATTATTAGAAGAATGAATGCAACAGTATGCAAATGGGTTTGGGGAACTAGTCCTATGACTCATTCTCAGTATGTCTCTGTTTTTTTTCAGTTATGCCAATCACATATTAGCTTGTTACTGTTGAGCTGATCAGCCCAACTTTTTGTAAGTAGCTTTAGCCAGGATCTAGCCCCCAACCCTCTATCTTTCTTCAGCTGAGTACTGATAGTTATTTATTTCCAGCCAATTGATTCATGCTCTTTTAAAAAAAACAACCAGAAACAAGTTGCCCAAACTGGACAAGTAAGTTTGGCTGTACAGACATTCAGTTCCAAAGATGCATATAAAAACAAAACAGAAAACTTAAAAGATTTATGCTTTGCATTCACTTTTCTTTAATGTGAAAGCTAGACATTTCTTCCTGCCAGACTGAATATTAGTCAAGAGTCTCAAATAAAAGGTATTGAGGCAGAAACGCTGATTGAGCAATGATAAATTAAGGAAACTTCAAATGTGAAGCTTTTCGTAGGACAGCTGCAGCTTTCATGCAAACTCTGTCAACACAGAGCATGTGATTTTGTGCCCTGTTGGAACATTACTGAACCTAGGCTAATACCTATTCCAAAGGCTCTAATTTTTCAGTTCTTTGCTCACCATCCATTTCCCCATTTCCTTCCATATATTATTACAAGGACTTTTTTTTCCAAATGCCTAATGTCATTCTTCTGGTGGTGATTTTAGTCTTTTGTTTGATCTGCAAAAGCCCAGCCCTAGGGGAAGCATTACGGCATGATCATAAGAGGCTGAAAAACCATGTGTTGAACCCATCAATACGCTGCACAGCACACATTGTCGACATTCCAGCTATCTTGACTCAGTTTCAGTACAAAGATGAGCAACAGCTAGGCAAGATGGACAAGGCTCAGCTGAAAGGTTAACCTCTTTCCCTCAATTATTTAACTTTTAGTCAGGGTTTTGGAATGTATGTATCTTGTTGGGATTGCATTAAGCCTTTAATTAAATAGAAAGGTGCACTGCAAATAGAATAAGTGAATAAATATTCACAGCCATAGGCAGTCTGCAGAAGCATCTGACTTGTGGATGCTTAGTTGGAGATAGGACTTCTCCATTATCCAGTTCAGTGCCTCATTGAAGAGTCCATCTAGCCAAAGCGGCTGAAAGCCAGAACAGGTCAATCCAGCATTGGTCCTCCATTACTGACTGAGATGGTAGAGGTTCAGCCTGTCAGCTATGCTAATTCAGTGCCTAAAGATCCTACTACTCAGATTTCCTGCCTGAGCAGCAAGTTGGACTAGAAGACCTCCAAGATCCCTTCCAACTCTGTTATTATGTTCTGTTCTACTTCCTGGCATTCTTGGGAGTAGAAAATCCCATACTGCAAAATTGGTTGTGGCTTTCACTTCTCATGGTGCTTCACGGACAACCAAGGCTGCTATTACTTCTTGCTAATTTGATCATTATCATGTTTCCTATAGAAATGTGTCTAGAATTTGTGTCTAATGGTCAATCGGTCTGCCTGCCTGCCTGCCTGCCTGCCTGCCTGCCTGCCTGCCTGCCTGCCTATCTATCTATCTATCTATCTATCTATC
>JANHFT010007704.1:602043-618730 GCA_032467955.1 Pseudoxenodon macrops | reverse complement strand
AAGTGATTACAACGAATATGCTGAATCGTTATTGGGTGCAGGGTGGGCTTCAAAATTTTTAGCAAAGGATTCTCTGCACAGTTACTGGGTGGGCACGGCCATGGTGGGCATGACCTAGTCGGCCTCCTGCATATAGTGGGTGGAGGTGTTGCCCTCCCCGGGCTCCGGAGGCTTTGCTCGAACCTCCAGGAGGGCGAAAATGGCCTCCCCAGGCACCAGAGGCCCTTTAGAGGCCGGAAACGGGCCCATTTCCTGCCTTCTCAAACTTCCGATAGGCTCATATTTCACCCTCCCTGAGCCTATGCGTGTGCCCTGCACTTACCTGCATCCAAAGCAGACTGCAAGGGAACTTGTGGGAGAGGTGGGGTGAGCAGGGCCAGCCAGGAGTGAAATTTGGGGGTTCTCTGAACTGCACAGAATCTTAGCTACAGGTTCTCCAGAACCCCTACGATCCCCCAGCAGCCCATCCCTGTCCTATTCAGGACACAGCTTGGCAATCTGTGAGCTTATACAGACCTCTATGGGTATCCATAGATAGAATCCATAGTACAAGTGGGGCCCTTGACATGTGGGAAAGTCTGCTAGTTTTCCCTTTTAGTCATCTAAGAAGGGAATAAGAATTGATTTCACTGTGAGGCATACTTAGGCCAGGCCCAGTAAAATCAGGGACATTTAAGCCACATTTATGATCTTAACATGCTTGGGCTAAGAATGTTGAAAAAAAGCTTAATTCGTGATCAAATGCTTAAACTTAATTTTGAGGCTTTCCCTACTAAGGGGTCAGTATTGTCTTCTAAGGCTATGGTGATGGAATAAGAGGGAAAATACCATTTAAAACTGGGCTTTTGGACTCCTAGCAACCATTTAAATAGATTTTCCTCCTCATAATGATATATCTCTAATTTTTCAAGTCTTCCAACATTGCCACAGTAAATGAGTTGATATGCTTTGCTGCTGATTGTCTTCTTCATCCCTTTTCTTCTACCTTTCCAGCATTAGCATCTTTTTCTACAGCGTTATGTGAATTTAAGATGGTCTCAGTAATGGATTGGAGAGGGGTATAATGCAGCATGACAACAGCCATAAGCAGAGCAATACAATAGCAAGATTTTGAACATAAATTAGGCTTCAGGTTTAGAAAAAACATGAATCTGTTTAAGAGAGCTTCATCAGTTAAGCATTAAAAAATAAACAAACATTTATCTAGTCCATGGGGTAATCAGTGCTTGCAATTCTTTTTCTCCAAAACTGAAATCTGCTCTCCTGAACAATGTTTAGTTAAAATATGGGAGGTATGCACTTTCTAAAAAATATATAAATGCTTTGACTTGAGAAATTATGTACAGTGTTAATTGTGGAGGTCTAAGTGCTCTTTGAGTTTGGTGGTTTGTTTGCAGATGTTTCACTACTCAACTAAGTAACAATCTTAGTGCAAGTGTGCGCGCGGTTTGTTTCCTGCTTACATACAATGGCAAATTAGAGATGCAAGCCTATTAAAAAACAAACCACAGTAGCCAAGTGCTACCAAAGTAACAACTCAACCTCCCATAAGAGAGCTATGCAAGAACATTATTTGGATGAATACAAACACATTGCGGCAACCCAGAACACCAGAAAAAGGAAACACACTGCCTGTAACATCTTTCAACTAAGTAGATGCCCAACCTAAGTGGCCAACCACTGAACCTTCTATAGCACAGCCACCCTAAAGCTATGAAAAAGATAATGCACAAGACCAAACTTTAAGAAGAAATGCATCCAAAGTGAGAATTGAGAAGACAGCAAATGTCACTTTTGCAAATCTGAAGAAACAGCGGACTACCTAGTGAGTTGCTGCAAAAACTTTGCCTAGACTCAACTACAAGCAACAGTATGACAAAGTAGCAACATGGAAGATCAAGTACAATTTGCTGCATACAAGAACTGGTAAGATCATAAAATAGACCAAGTAATAGAAAGTGAAGAAGCTGATGGGAATTTAGAATTCAAATGGACAAGCACCTGCCACTTAAAAAACCCTCCCCTCCCGATTTAACAATTGTTGGTAAGAAAGACAAAAAAGAGCCTGGATGATGGACATGGTAAAAGCGAGAGACAGAAGAATAGAAGAGAAAGAACTGGAGAAGATAACAACATAAAAAAACCTGCATATAGAAATAGAATGACTGTGGCAAGAGAAACAAAGGTAGTACTAATAGTAATAGATGCCTTCAGTGTAATCGCAAAACAATTGGACCACTTCTTGAACACCTTAGTACTGACAAAATTATCAACAGGTGCAGCTTTCCTTGGGAGAGCTTACATATGGCAGTGTTATTTTTAATATAATAAACAACACCTGTTTATTCCAAGCCCTTGGGAAGGACTCAATAGGTCAGGGGTGTCAAACTCAATATCATTGAGGACCTCATCAGGACTGTGTTTGACCTCCGGGGGGGGGGGCGGCGGAATGGGTGTGGCCATGGTGGGCATGGCCAGCTCAATGTCACTCGTGTCAGGGGCGCCTGTGGTGGCCTGAGCACTCTGCCAGATAAAATGGGCTCCTGAGCTCTGGTTTCAGCTGTGATGGCCTCCTCCAACCCTCTGCCAGCAAAAACAGAGCTTAGGAGGGCTGCCCTCCCGAGCTTCATTTTTGCTGGCAGAGGCACCACAGGCCAGTCCTTTGCTATTTCCAGGGTGGCCCTGTGGGCCAGATCTAAGCATTCCCCAGGGCCTTGAGTTTGACACCCCTGCGATAGGTGGATAAAAATGTCAAATTCAGTCTAAACATCTGACTGATTACGCAACAGACCATAATAAAAATAACTAAACCAAAAGACTCAGTTGCTCAAGGAAAAAAACAAACAAGAATCACCTACAACTACTACGTAAGGACTGTAACAGCCATCTATGTAGGCAAACAGGCAGAAAACTGGCAGGGCACATCCATGAACACCAACTAGCAGTCAGAAGTCATGATGAAAACTCCTTAATCTCACAACATATGGACAGACTCAACTAAGTTTTCAACTGTAAATCTTCAAACATTATTTACTGTTAGTTGTGAAGTTGTGTCTGTGACCCCATGGACAAAGTTCTTCCATTTTCTGGAGCAGGGGTGAAATCCAGCAGGTTCTGACAGGTTCTGGAGAACCAGTAGCAGAAATTTTGAGTAGTTCAGAGAACAGGCAAATACCACCTCTGGCTGGCCCCAGAACGGGTTAGGAATGGAGATTTTGCAATATCCTTTCCCCAGGAGTGGGGAGGGAATGGGGACTTTTGCCACGCCCACCAAGCTACACCATGCCCACCAAGCCACGCCCACAGAACTGGTAGTAAAAAAAAACAGATTTCACCACTGCTCTGGAGTCCATTTAAGCTCAAGCCTACTGCTTCAGTGACTCCATCCAGCCACCTTCTTCTCCGTCGTCCCTTTCTTCTTTTGCCCTCAATCATTCCCAGCATTAGGCTCTTCTCCAGTGAGTCCTTTTTTTTCATTAGGTGGCCAAAGTATTTGAGTTTCATCTTCAGGATCTGGCCTATCTTTAGAAGGCTACACATAATAACTAAGGTAAATATGGTAAGGTAAATAAGGTAAGGTAAATAATTCTTCATGTTAACAAGTGTGAAATGTAAGTGTTCATTTTATTTGGCATTAATCTACACATTTGCTTTACTTTTTATTTAAAAAAAAATCAATATGTCCTTACATGTTTGCAAGGTGTGTGTGTGTGTGTGTGTGTGTGTGTGTGTGGTGTTTTGCAGGGTGTTTCAAATGTGCAAGAGAAAAAAAAGATGTGGTTTCCTGATTTTTTACATTAGTCTAAAAGCTGTGATTTGGGATAGTTCATATCAAATTATTACATTTTAGAGATATGCCTTGTCATAACATCCCAGGTGAGTCTATTGAAGAAGAAATAATATCACCTATAAAACAGTAATAATCTTACCTCTTTATCAGTCTGCTATTACCTACAATGTTATAGTCATTTATTTCACTCTGTAGTAATACAAGGAAAAAATGAAATACCTCTGAATACGAACAGTTGGAGGGCAAGAGCTGGCCCTAAAATTGCCACACTTATGCATGAGTTTAGTTTATGATATCATAAATAACAATTGAGCAGGATTCTTTCCCCTGTTTTAGTAAAGTGCATAATTTCAGCGAACTAAATTTAATGTAGGAAGCAGAAGGGATACCTTTTGTCCTAATTAGTGGGGTGGGGTAGGGAATAAATTAATGGAACAACACAGAAAATCTACCTTATTCCAGCCATACCTCAATAATTGCCTGGAATTGAATTCTGTTAAAGATAAATTATTTAGAAATCGAAGGGAATAGGCCATGCTTGACAGAAGACACCATTTTGGAGGCTCCTTCTGCAAACCTTGGTTCAATGGTCTAAGACAGGTGTTGTTCCTACGGAACTGTTCATATTGGGGAGGTCTTTAGCTGAGCTGATGAGGCTTTAGCTCAGCTTTTGTTTCAGAAGAAATGCTACCCAATTAATTTTGCTGTGTGGCCTTTGGAGTGGCAGGATGGGCGGTTTCTCATAGGCAGGAACTCCCGTCTTGTCCTGGCTCCTGGGATTTCCCCTCTTTTCCTGAAGACCAGTTATCCCTGTGCTTAGCTACCATCCTACCTAGCAGTGACAGAAGCATTGCAGAGCAGGGCAAGTACAGTGCAGAGTGTCTGGGAGCAAATGAAGTACATGGCTGTAATGCAGAACTTCAAATTGGTTCCTGAAGTAGGGAGTGAACAATTCCCAGGGGGAAGCAAACTGTTTTGGATGTCAGGTTGAATGGCAGAGAGGGAGAGGGAATAAAATGAGCTGAGGAATAGCCCGACATATAGTTCCCCTGTTTTATTTCGTGGCCCTTTTGTCATAGTTTTGTTAAGAGTAACTATTCTGTGTAAAATGCTTAGAGATCTAGGGAAAATAGCCTTGTATGTTCCCCCACTCAAACAAAACCCTGAAAAAGTATAAGTATGATGGATTCTCTGAAGAGAAGATAATTTTGGGTTGTTTATTTCACACCCATAATCCACATATGAGAATGAGAGAGAAAGAGTATTTAGAAGTTGGGTGCTGTTGCAAGACCAAGTAATTATTACATTTAATAATAGCCAGCAGTTTATATAACAAGTAAACACTGAGGATGAACAATACTGTAATAGTAACAGCAGAAGTGATGATGATGATTTTTTGAGGTACATTATATCTCAATTTCGATCCAAAGACAAATCATGCTTAGGATGACCAACAATAAAAAGGAATATAAAGGATATATTAACTAAAAACACAATGAAAACAAAACTGATGTAATAATGCTAGTCTTATATTTAAACAACAACTAAAAATGCAAGCACTAGAATGAGCCATATGCCTTGAGGTCCTTTTTGCAACAGAGTGTAAACCAGTCAGAATCCCAGGGAGTGTTTTCCCACAATTTGGAAGTGACTTCACAAGGGATGTTCCCACTGGCCTGAGAAGAATGAAATCTTTAGATACTATTCTTAATATCTACTAATCTTCCTGGTATCGTTCTAATTTTAGTATACTGTATGTGCTGCTGAAGCAAGTAGGAGACCCCTAATATCTGAGAAGACTTCTATTAAGAAGACTTTCCTCAAGTATTTACCAATCCCTGGGCTGTTTGGGACTTGACATGTTAAAGCCAACAGTTTAAGCAAAGCCCACAAGTTAATTGGCAGCTAGAATAGATCTTGCAGCAGAGATGTAATCTTACTCTTAATCCTCTAATGTCAACGTAATTAACTCATTTGTTTAGCCTTCCTAGTGCAGAAAAGGCTTTAGGATACTGCTCCAATGATCCATATTGCACAGCTAGAGGACAAGGATAAGGCATTAATTTAGCCCATGACGGGGCAATCCTGTATTTGCCAATGGAATGGGAATAGGAAAAGTTTATACATACTGTTTCTTTACTCTGAATTTATATTCTACCAGCGCTTGCACTTAGTCCTTACAAATCCTTGCCATTTTTTTAATGTTTGGCATGATGGATAAAAATGAAATATTTGACAATTATATATATATACAGCTTTTTTTTAATGTATTCATGTGCTTATGTGCATTAATACATATCACACTATTCTCTTTCAGGGTAAGCAGTGATATGCAAAGAGTGGGAAATGAGTAAAAGATAGTAAAGCAAAGGAATTAAAGTGTATAATAAGAAAAAAAAGAAAGAATACCTAATTCTGGCAAACCATTTACTGTCTATCCTTGCAAACCATCATCAACATGTGCATGGCATAACCAGATTTAAAATATAAATGGAACTTAGTGAAATTATCTCATCTTAAAAGCAAACAGACAGCTTTCTTCTGCAATGATAAAATATATTTTCAATGTAAAGAACAGAGTAGGAGGGAAAGGAGTGCCGTGTGGAAATCTTTGCTAATCATCAATCAGAAAAATGCTTAAATAATGAACTTACAGGGAGACATTTCTATTGTTGATTGCTATACTGAAAATCAGTGTTAGGGTTAGAATGTAAATCAGCCTTCTGCATGCCAATGCCTTCTGGATGTCCTTGACTTATAGTTTTCATAAATCCCTGGCAATTTATCCAATGGCACCAATGAGGGGAAGGTTGAGCTCGGTAACACCATCTTTATGTCTTGCCTGGAACATGTACTGAGGCTCTAGCTGATTAGTTACAGTATCTCCGTATGACCGTATTGATCAGATAACATAGACCATCACTTTCCATCTCACGGAGAAATACCATTTTGCCTAATGATTACTATTCCTGATTGTTGAGAGTCTTGAATAAATAATTTTTTAATTGAGAATTGTTCTGAGTCTTTTTTTTCCTTAATGGGAACTCAGTATGCAAATATTTTAAACAAGCAGATAAAACAAGTCCAATCTAGTGCAGCTTTACATTGAAGAAATCTCTACTTGGTTCATATTAACTGCACAGACCAGCTTCCCAAGTCCAACAGATGCTACTCACAGAATGTGACTGGTCCGGGTGATGGAATCTTAGATATGGAGCAGACCCTAAAGGTGTTCTGGTTTAATCCCCTACTTAATGCAGACTTCATCATTCAGGAAACTCAACTACATTCCCCTAGGATGGTCTAGGTGTAGGACTAGATTCCATTTAACTGCTGCAGGTGGAATCAGTCTGTCACCTTCCTAAGCAGTCTGTTTTCTTGCCAAACAACATTGCCTGTGAAGACATTTGGTCTTTTGGTGACCTTGTGTGTAATGGTTTGAATTGCTATTTTAAACTTTGTACACTGCCCAAAGTGACTGCAGCGAGATGGGCAGCCATAAATATTGTATGTATGCATACAATGACTAAATGAAGTTAGCTTAGTTAGGTAGGCCAATTCTTTTGGAAGCATAAATTTTGCATTGGAAATCTCCTTTTGTCCTCTTCATAGTCTTTGAAATTTCATTTCCAGTGCGCTCATAGGAAATTAGTACTTTTGATTCTATTGTGAAAACATAAAGTTTTGATTAATTGTGGTTTCCATTTCCTAACTGTCCTTAAAGTGGCCTTGTATGAGATATAGATATCCCTCTTGATAGCTACTGAATAAATTGTGAAAAGAAATTAACATGTGTACATTACATACTCATGCATCTATATATTATCAAAACTCTTATGTTTCTAACTTTTAACTGGGAGAAATGGTATATCATAAGGCAAAATCTTTTGAACCAAGGTATCTAGCTTACAGAATACATCCAAAATCCAGGACTCATGACTTCCGTGGAATTGAAATTTGTCAAATGTTATAAAACATTTTATGACATAAAATCAGTTTAAGACATAATACAAAGTATCATAAAACATTTCCTATGGCAAACTGCTGATGTTTGTGCTATAACAGTTCAATTGGGGCCATTTTCAAGGCAAATACAGCTCCGAATATCTTCCTGAATTTTAAAGAAATATTAATGTACATTAAAGTCTCTGCCATGGTAGAAGGCATTAATGGTTTCCTGATAATAAAACATCTCTGAAATAATGACCCAGTGGGTCATGGGTTCTTCAGTACTTACTCTTAAATGCATCCTGTTGCAAACATACTATTCAAGGTTTATCAGATCTGCAAATGGTTGCTCATAATCTTCTAAAGATGGAGATTATTCTGATTTTAGAGATCCCATGTTTTGTAGATTAAACAATAGTAATATTGAATGTAGGTGTCATCAGTAATGTAAGAAAAGCTGGGAGATGGGAAAAGTTCCTGAAAATGTCCTCCATAGTGATATGTTTTTGTAGATAGAAGAATACCTCTAATTTCTGAGGTTTTGTTTGTTCACACTGGAGTCCTGCATGGGGATAAACTGACTTAAAGGATCAGATATTTATGAGAACTATTAATTGTTTAAGGACAGTGCTATCAGACATTTTAAAAACTGCACAGTTTTCCTGCAATCTTGATTCCAGAGAAAGTAACCTTAACCACAAGGAAGAGAAAATAATGAAGCAGAATATATAACACATTAGAATACTGTAGAGAAAACTGAATGTTCTTTGTAGCGAAATAATTATTCAGCTCCAAAGAATTTAGTTTAATTATCTCCTTTGATGTTAGAGGAAAGTAGATCTGTAAATTACAAAACTAAACTTGACAAAACCTTTGGCTCCAAACAGCAAGCTAGTTAGATGAACAGAGGACAAAAGTGTTTATTTGCATTGTATAGAATACTGGAATAGTTGCTTCATTTGTTTAATGTTGTTTTTCTAAGTCACCATCTAAATGCCCTCTTTTATTCCCAAGTCACTATAACCCATTGAAAGAGTCGTTTATCCAGATGTCTAGTCTATTAGCATCACACTGGGTTTTTGAAGCAACATTTAGATTTAGGGCTAAAATGCTTTCTCTACATGAGGTTGATAAATCCTTCAAATTTCAAAGGTAGCCATTCAAGCTGTGAAAGCTCCAGCTACAATAGTGAGTTCAGGAGGTGGGCATGAGTAATATGCTCCAAATAGCTTTAAAGATTTTTTTTAAAGACAGTACGTGTGACTGCTGAGGACAGGAACAGGTTTAATTCACTTTGGAGTATTTGATGCTCTCTAAGCTTGGGTTTTTGCTTGCAGATGTTGCACACCATCCGTGCTAGAGAATGTAGGGTTTGCTCTTTGTATATGGTAGCTTGTCCTGCCAATTGGTAGAGGTTTTCTCCTTGGTAGTTCTTTGATTAGGGGATTGTTTTCTGCTTGATTGTTTGTCCAGTGTTAATTCCTCCTTATCTGGGTATTGGTTGCCAGAGCAACTGGTCTTTTTCTTTCGTTCTTAGCTTTTTAAATTGTCTCTTTGAGTGATGTATTTAATAGATTGTGCTGTAATGGATTGTGTGGTCAAGCATTTTCTGACAAAGTTGTGTAGGCATCCACTTTGTTGGAAGTTGTTGTATGTTGAAATCTGTTTCCTTTTCTTTGTTCTGGGTTGCTGGAATGTGTTTGTACTAGACATGCACAACCAACACAAGCTATATCAAAACATCTCAGAAACAACCAACAGACTATTACAACTACATGGTATTGCTGTAGCACACAAACTAACTACAGTCCTCCAAAACCTCTTAAGTAAACCTAAAGACCCAGGAGCCCAAAAGAAATATTTACAACATTCAGTGTAAGGACTCTTATAGCCACTATGTAGGGCAGAGAGGCAGAAGTCTAGAAGAGCCCATCCATGAACATCAATAGCAGTCAGAAGACAAGATGAACATTCCTGAATCTCATAACACGTAGACATACTCAACCATCCTTTCCAATTGGAGAACAGTAAGCATCCTAGAACAGGCTTTTTTTTTAAAAAAAAAAGGGAATTCCTGGAAATGTGGCCTTCAGACAAATCAGTCATTAGTGGAGATAGAGATAAACCACACTTAAACACCATTCAAAAGAGACGGTACAAAAGCTATGAAGAAAACAAAAAGGTTAGCACTCTTTTCTCCAGCAGCCAACACGCAGGATAAGGAGGGATTAACACCAGACCAACAGTCAAGCAGAAAATATCTCGTTCAAAGACCTACCAAGGAGAAAATTACTCCCCACCAGCATTGAGAGAGCAGGGGTGAAATCCAGTAGGTTCTGACAAGTTCTGGAGAACCGGTAGCGGAAATTTTGAGTAGTTCGGAGAACCTGCAAATACCACCTCTGGCTGGCCCCAGAGTGGGGTGGGAATGGAGATTTTCCATTCTCACCCCACTCCAGAGAGATTTTCCCTTCCCCTGCCACGCCCACAGAACCGGTAGGGAAAAATGTTGAATTTCACCCATGTGACATAGCAAGCTAAAGTATTTAAACAGGGAGCAAACCCCACACCCATTAGAATTGGTAATGTTGCCCAGTCAGGTAATGCAATATCTGCAAGCCAACATCCAAGCACATAGAGCACCAAGGACTCCACAGCTGAACTCCAAAGTACATATATTATTTCTTTTGGATATTTAATTCACTTGCAGTGCAGTGTTAGGCATGTTAATAAGAAGCAAAAAGTGCTTGTTGATAAGTAACGAGGCTGCTGTCTTATAATAATTTTACTATGCAAACGTTTGCGTATGATATCCAAGTTCATTCTCATAAAGAAATGAACTATTAACATATGATTACATTTGGAAAGAAATTAGCTGTTTGAATTGGAATAAATGGCCTTCACTTGCAAATACAATGAATAAGTTGGATTTATGGGATTCACACTATTCACGTTTTCTGGAAATCAAATAACACGTTCTGTAAAATAAGGTTGAGCCATTTATTCTTTGTTCATTCAGCAGGAAATTCAATGGCTGGATTCACACATCTCACCAAGATAAAGCCACAGCCTATAAACCATAATTTAGTAAAGCAGCCATGACTGTTTCCAGAGTCAACAGATAATGCAGAAGCTTCCCTGCAGCAGCCATGCGGAAAACAATGGTCCTAGAAAACACCAGGGCTAGTTTAATGAGTAAAAAAAAAAAAACTACTTTAGATGCTGCTTTTTCATTCTTGTGTCTTCTAGCCCACCTCTTCTAAATCAAATCCAAAGCAATATATTGTCTTAGTTAGCATTTGGTTTTTTTCTTTATCATGGAACTGTTGTAGGTTCCTTGAGACAGTTTGTCCATCCCTGTTCAGAATGAATCTGAATGAATAACTGCTCTTTACCCAAGTGTGTTCTCCCCAAAATAGGCAGTTCTTGTTTACTTAATGCCACTTTGATAGGGTTACAGTGGACCCGAATTTCCCCAAAACGCCTGCATAGAAATGTTCATTTGGCTGCATGCAATTACCTCCTTATTTATTTATTTTATTTTATTTTATTTATTTATTTTGTCAATCATATATAAGATAACAGATAAAAATATAAACATGATTTTGAATACACGAACAGGATACGAATAAAAGGGAATATTAGGAAAGGGACGGTAGGCACACTGGTGCGCTTATGCACGCCCCTTTCAGACCTCTTAGGAATGGGGTGAGGTCAACAGTAGACAGTCTAAGGTTAAAGTTATGGGGGTTTGGGGAAGAAACCACACAGTCAGGTAGTGCATTCCAGGCATTGACCACTCTGTTGCTGAAGTCGTATTTTCTGCAATCGAGATCCTTAGATCCCCAGGCACCTTTTTATGGCTAGACAAGATACATACACCATATCATTCCATTAACAACTCAAATCTGGTATCCTATCATTTAGATCACAATGCCTCTTTTTCACAGATATTTTCACATTACTTTCCTGCCCAAGGACTGATTGTGGAGAGATGAAGTGATTTCTCGTATGATAGAAATGGAAATAGAAACACAATATGCCGCAAACCAAGCACTGGCCTTGTACAGACGTCCATTTCAATTAGCTGAATGCCAGCAGTGGTTGACTTTCATAAATGAAGCTCACCAAGGACTTCATCTTGCTGTTTTACCTGTTGTTATAAATACTGGTTTGCTTTTCGTGTTGCCAGAGAAGGGCTTGGAGATCCTCTTAAGCAATCTGCCACTGCAAACAGTCTCAGGGAAGTTCACAGAAAGCTGGCATAGATAAAAGTCAGATATATTATAAATCTTGAAGAGCTAATTCTGATGTCCCTCAAGACCCTGAAATCACTGATACTTGTGAATTAAAGATCATGAATCTTTGTAACAAAGATAAATCAATGGGCAACCAAAATGATGAAATACACCGGCTGACAATGGCTTGCGGAAATATCAGAATAAATTAGCTAGTAGCATGAAAAGTGTCAGGCAGGTTCTGTGATCAGAGACTGAAGCAGGAAAAGGGACTTTGGGGCAGATTTCCTGTCCTGTGACAGATCTTTGACTCATTTTATAGCATTGGCCTCTTCCTCATTTGCTCACAACAAGGACGTGCCCTAGTAATTTTAATATTACAATGTATTTAATATTAAATACATTTAATAAATAATAATTGCTTTTTTCCCCTTCCGTATCTTCATTACATTGCTCTCAACTCATTCCTGGGGCAACTCTCTTTTTGTGTATTTGTGTGTATGTGTGTGTGCGTGAGAGAGAGGCAAGACAGAAAGATGGACAGAGAGATGGACGCAGAGAGGCAGGTGGCAATGTTTTAAAGTTATTTCTTTGTCTTTTCCTAACTTATTTTTTGCTTTGGGTGGTGTTTGGCACCTTTCCCTGACCATTTGGCTGCCGATGGGATCAGCGGTTGGGATCTGCCAAGCTCTTATAGGCCCCAGGGGCTGATAGAGGCATGCTTCTTCCCCTCTAGTCATAGGGCAGAGCCACCCAAGGCCCTTTTGGCTTGGGATGCTGGCGAGGCTAAAGTCCTGGCTTCTGCAGAGTCATACGTCCATGTAATGCTCAACAGACATTTTTCGTTCTGCTTGTCGGACTTATTACAGACTCTTTATAAACATAGGTTTAGTGATCTTTTCCATTAGAACTATTTTTAAACCAGGTTCTGTACAGAGGTCTCTTTCAATTAAGAAAGAGGGACTTGTTCTGCTAGCTGTGTTTTGCTGGTTCTGTCACTGTTGGATATGTTATGGTTTTCTCCTACTTGTGCCAACAAGGGATTTCATATGGCTGTATTTTTAAATAGTTTTTCAATGTATTTACCAATCGTAAAATGCTTTAATGTTTATCAGTATTAAAATACATGTTGTCCATCATTGTATCTTTGCGCACACCATTGAAATGTAGTCTACCCTCCTGTTAATTGTTGAAAATTAGCTACATATCTTGGCAGGCATATAGATAAAGGGTTTCTATTATAACATGGGTGGTTTTAAATGGTAGGCATTATTACAGTACAAGTTCACATGCCTCGTTAGTTATGAATAACCTTGATATACAGGGATGTGATGTCAAAACATAAACATTATGTTGAAAATATGCTTCATACACCCCCTATGTACTTGTTAGCATCAGATAAATATATCATCTAAAAGAAATCCGGGAGTCTGATCACGAGGAAGTAACATTTCCCAGAAATATTCAAAACAACTAGTTAACTCTTAGGAATAACACAGCTCTTTCAAATTCCATAAACAATTTTGCCTTACATCTGGAGAAGTATTTCCATCCCATGCAGCCAAGTAGCAATAAAGTTTTCTCGTTACTTCTTTTTAATATACAGTACAAGATTTGGAAGTTGTTTATTATCACTATTAGAAATGTAATTTACAGGCCAGCTAGTAAACTCAGTAATCAATTTTGTAATCTTTGATCTCTCGCTTGGTTTCCCTTCATTCCCTTTATTCTCTGTGTCATGTTCAAAAAAAAAAAAAGAGGGTATCCTATTGCTTGGTCTGAAAAATTCTACAAAACCTCATGGATGCATCATCATCATCTAAAAAAACAACAACAGGCAAATAAATCAATTTGTTTACTCAAAATATATTTTTCCAAAATGCCTCCAGACCATTCATCTCCAAGTAAATGAAAGGGAATATAAAATTATGTATGCTGGAGAAAACTCCTTTTATCCGGATTGAATACGAAGGTCTAATTTGAGTTATTCTGCTGGGATGCAAATGCAGCATGAGGAACAACTGAAACAGGCAGATCAGTCTTTGAGGAGAAGTTGAGGAGTAAAAGAAAAACCAACTGAACATTATAGAAATGTGATAAATAAATGCATGAATAAATAATGATTCATTATCTTGATGGGCCTCAGACTCCACAAAAGCCGCTGTACAAGAAAAGCCCCTGGCATGAGCTTGTATAAAAAATGGCAACAATTTGGCATTCCAACCATTAAGGTATTAGGATGGTTTCCAGGAATGAGGGTTTGGCTCCAGATTCCTTGGTCCCTCCCTTAATTTATTATGAATCAGCTCCTACCTTTGCCAAAATTAAGTTAATCCCAAAGGGATTTAGTATGAGTGTTTGTCCTTTTTTTCCCCTGGGCCATTCTCTGTTGATCAAATGAACAATAGGTTACTCATAATCAAAGCATAAAAAAAACCCCGATGAGATCAAATAATATGGAACTCTTATTTGGACAACCTAACACTAAAATCTCTTTCAGTTACAGGAACGTATGGTGTTTCTCACATGATTGGTAATAAACTTGTGTTTTATAGTAATGATGGTGCTAACGCCTTTATCATACAGCATGGAACCAAGTTCAATAAATGATATTCCCCATATTTCCTTTGCAATGACAGTTTCCCTGAGCCACCCATTTCCCAGATTTAATTTTAAAATAGATGACTAATTTTTACAGTAGTGAGGATGCACAATGTTCAATATATAGTTAGTTCTGCTCCAGGAGTTACAGGTGGATATAAGCATGGGCTCCTGGGGCAGAATTCATTTTGTAAAACTGTGAAGGATGATAGGATTTTTTTTTAAGGCTTCTGAAAACCTTTCTTAAAACTTGTCCTCTTAAAATGTATGAGACGACTTCTAGCTTCAGTGCAAATGAGATCTGGGATTCTGAATACCAAGTGTGCACATGTGTACATAGACAGAGAGAGATAGTAAACAGAAGTAAATTTTTATTCTACATCAGAAATAACAGATAGGTGGCAACCTGTACCTCACTCACTATGTACAGTTCTAATATGCACAAAGTACAATCTGTGTGAAGAAGCAACAGCCAGCCAGCCTGGTCAGTCCCTGGTTTTCTCCTAATTTAGCAGAGAAAAATTAGGGGGCGTGGTCTCTTTCATCTTTCTCTCTCTCTCTGCCAGTTGATTAACTGTATCAGATGGTCAATGGGAAAAACTCCCATTAAGAAAATGAAGAAATCCAAGTTGGTTTTGACTTTTCAATTCTGTAGAGCTAAATTAGGATTGGTGTGAAAGAACAAAGGTTATATAATATGTTCTTACTTCATTTGGAATAACATAGATTTATTTTTTTATTTTTTTATCAAATTTAAATTGTTTTTGACTAATAACAAGCAGAGTTGCTGTCTTTTGCCACAAGCGGTTATGGGTCCCAAAGGTGCTTTTCCAAAAGGCAACTGGACTTTCTTGTTTTTCCTCGAAGACATTTCGCTTCTCATTAAGAAGCTTCTTCAGTTCTGGGTTTGGTTTCACCACAATCCATCTGAGTTGGCTTCAAGAGGACAACACTATTTGAGAAACACTATTTGGATTCACGCCTGCCCGCTGACCCGATAGCAAACGGTTACTAGGAGGAATCAAAGAGGAAGCACTTTGCAAGAAAATTAAATGTGGTGATGCTTAATAAGTGGATGGGGAGCCACAGCAGCAGGAGAAGGAAATGATTCGGCCTTCATTCCACAGCTGCAGCAGTAACATGACAATATTCAGAGCACAAGGCTCATCAGTTAAAGTTCAGCATTTTATCCTCTTGACGTTATTGGTTCAAGGAATTGATTTGCATATCACCCTCACCTCCCTTGTATTGTGAATGGGGGGGGGAGAGTGGGAAGTGACCCAGCATTTTTATCAGCTGTGATTTAATTTCATTAAAGATCAAAGAAAGAGCTTTTTTTAAAAATTCCCTATAGTTTCTTAGGGAAAGTCCACTTATTCTTTAGATTGGTTCTCCCAGACTTCCCTGACACTCCAACAAAACAATGCAGTTGCAATTTTAATTTAGCCAAAAGAAGAGGATTAGTAAACATACTTTGAAATCTCCATTCTTATATGTGCATTAGTACTTTAGTTATGAAACCAGAGCATTAAAAAAAAGAAAAGATACAATTAAAGCTGTGGGCATATACACTCTTGCACGTAAGCATGTGCTCTTCCTTTCCAGCTCCAAAAATTACACAGGACCAGGGTAATAATCTGACCTTAATGCATTATGCCACCAGGCTGGGCTTTGAGTTACAGATTTTAAACTCCATTGTTTTATCTTTAGAAATAATGTGATGCAATTCTAACCCCAAAATGTATCCAGATATAGAATGTGGATATTCTACATCTATTCTATTTTGCCCATAAACTTTTCCAAATAACACAATTGTACCATGATGCTCCCCAATAGGGTGTAATTATTTTAAAAAAATAAGAGTACTATTGTCACATCATCTTATTATTCATTTGCCTTTATTTGCTATCTCATTCCTGTCACCCAGCTATGGAACCTTCCTATCTATTTCATATGTGGATAAAATGTTTGAAATTGGAGCTACCTTCACATAAGTAGCTATGTGAATTTAAGATTCCTTTATTGTCATTATACGTTTATACACAATATACCCATACAACGAAATTCACATAACACCCAAAGACCAGGCCCAACACACATAACAATCCCC
>JANHFT010007704.1:577205-589837 GCA_032467955.1 Pseudoxenodon macrops | reverse complement strand
CCATTCCATAGTTTCTATTCCATTCCATTCCATTCCATTTCATATTCTATTCTATATTATATTCCATATTCCATTCCAGCTTGGGCCGCGCTGGGTAAGCAGGCTGGTGAATTTGAGCAGTTTTATAGCTTGCAAACAGACTGCTCTTAAGGTAAATAACGAAATGCTGGCTGCGATAGAGAGAAATGTCTCAGTTTACCTTCCAAATATGGCGTGCTTCTTATCCAGGTATGCACAGGAGCGGAACGTAATGAAGCTGAGAAGGAAAGGAAAAAAGGGTACCATGAAATGAACCCATCAAGAGCTTTCCAAAATAAATGAGAGAATCACAGCGAACGCAAACAGCTGGGACTCGTCTCAGTCAAATTGTCACCAGCTTGAGATACATGCAGATGGTCCTTGACTTACAGTTCATCTAGTGACTGTTCAAAGTTACAACAGCACTAAAAGAAATGGGACTTTTTTCACACTTACGACCGTTGGCAGCATCCCCGAGTGTAATGTGTATGTTCGGATGCTTGATAATTGACCCACGTTTATGACGGTGACACCTGATCCCCCATTTGCGACCTTCTAACAAGGAAAGTCCACGGGGAAAGCAGATTCACTTAACAACCGTCTGACTAGTGTTCACAACGTGGCCAAGAAGAGTCGTAAAACGGGATGAAAACTCGCTTTTAACAAACGTTTCACTCGGCCACATATATTTTGGGCTCCAGGGTGGTCGTAAGTGGAGGAGTACCCGTACCGATCTCAACAGAGGGAACGGCGGAGAAGGAAGCTTTCACCTTTCCAGATGAAATTGAAATTGAAAAATAAAAAAATAAATCTAAAACGAGGATCGGTCGTTTGTTATCGCAGAGCTGGCTGTGTAATCGGTGGTTTCTCAGATCCAATTACACGATGCCACGGCTAGGCTGATTGAGATTTAATTTACAGCATTCCTGGGAGTCCGTATTTTACAGGCTGAGGACATGCAGGAGAAAGCCAAGGGCCTCTCTGGGAGACTGTAGGCAGTCCTTCACTTACAACCGGTCACTTGATGACGGTTCAAAGTTATGATGGGCCTGCATGGATCTACAATGAATCGGTGGAATGACTTGTGGAAGTTGTGGATGCTCCAACAACGGGAAGTTTTTAAGAAGAGATTGGACAACCGTTTGTTTGAAGTAGTGTAGGGTTTCCTGGCTGAGCAGGGGGTTGGACTAGAAGGCCTCCAAGGTCCCTTCCAACTCTGTTATTCTATTCTACTCCATTCCATATTCCATTTCAGCGAGTGGCTGGCATTTACGGCCGTTGCAAAGTTGTACAATTGCATTTTAAGATAAAGGTTAAGATTCCCCCTGCACATATGTGCTAGTTGTTCCTGACTCTAGGGGGCGCTGCTCATCTCCATTTCAAAACCGAAGAGCCAGCGCTGTCCGAAGATGTCTCCGTGTTCATGTGGCCAGCATGACTAAACACCAAGGGCGCGCGGAACACTGTTACCTTCCCACCAAAAGTGGTCCCTATTTTTCTATTTGCATTTTTTACGTGCTTTCGAACTTCTCGTTTGGCAGAAGCTCGTTTGAGACAAGTAACGGGACCTCACTCCATTATGCGGTGCTAGGGCTTTGAACCGCTGAACTGCCGACCTTTCTGATCGACAAGCTCAGCGTGTTTTAGAGGATAGGGTTTTCTTCCCTTTCATTGTGGCTATATGATTACATCTTTAGTGTGCAAGCTATTTGGAGAAGCACTTCAGTGGTGGCAATGCCATGCAGGGATCATCCGTCCTCGAAGTTCAGAAGCAGAAGACACTTCCAGTAAGATTAGTGGTAAAACTTCATTTTGGTGGCATTCCCAGGGAAGAATGCATTTTCTGTGAGTATAATAAAAGACACTTTCCATGGGATGGGCAGCCATGTAAATTTGATTAATAAATAATTAAATAAATAAATAAGTAATACATGCACAGTACATTGGTGAAAAGCCCTCAAATCAAACATGGTGGAGTTCCAATCAGTCTTGCTATCTCAACAATTTTCAAATTAATACTATTGCTCTAAAAGACAGACAGAGAGAGAACAGCTGTTATGTGAGTATCAGACACTATTGTGTATAATACAAAGGTTTCAATGAAAGAATGTAATCACATGTACTAATAAAGTCTGAAGAAAAAACATTGAATGAAGGTATTCTAATCTGATGGGGAAATTCAGTCTAGAGAAAGAAAGGCTTTTGAAAGATTTGAACTGCAGATAAATTCAGATATCTTTGCCCAGAGATACACCCTAGCAATAGTAATCTTAAAAAAAAAGGGGGGGGAGCAGATTTTCATTGGTGGCTATGGGAACACATTGCTTTAATTGAAACAAATGACACATTTACTCCATATAAACCTATTGTGATGCACATAGGAAAGGCCCAGGACTTGCACAGTTCTTCTAAGCAGAAAAGGCCAGAAATCAACTTCATGGTAAGACTAGAATTTCACTGTATTAAGATAGGCTCTCATAGCAGAGTCTTGTGAGTTTGATTAGATGGTATCTCTCTTCCTTCTTATTTGTTTTTCTTTTTAATGACCCTGTAATCCCTTTTATCAAGTGTGTGTGTGTGTGTGTGTGTGTGTATTGGAGCGATTGAATGAAGCTGAGCATTTACTGGCCAGATACCTTCCTGACACCTACATGGAATTTGCAGCAGAGGTGGGCTCCTAACAGTTCTATCCGGTTCTATACAGTAGGTAGTAACTCCATGATGATGTCATGGAGCCAATTCTGTCGGTGGCTCCGTAGACACCGCCATCTTGGATTTTGCTTCTGCACATGCACAGAAGCTAGTTTTTGACTGCCGCACATGGGGCGCAACCCTGAGCGAACCAGCAGTAAGAATATTTAGAACCCACTTCTGATTTGCAGCAGATATTTTCTCTTTGTGCCCTGATAGAGAAACATCTGTCACTGCCTAGGATTGAACTCTCAACCTCACAAGAGTGAAGCAAGCCTCTTCACCACTAGATCACCACATCATTCATTTCTCTTCCTTCTTATAACCCAGTGAATAAAGGAGGCATTTGCCTGAGCTGCTTTCACATTCTACTTTGCTCCTAGGATTTCAATAATGTTTCAGTCTTTTCACTCTTTTCTTAGGAAATGATTCTTGCATCTTTCTGTTAAGGTCATCTGTCTTATTCTCTATGCACTGCGATGCTGCAATGCCACCATGTTCCTGTTGTCAGTCTGACCAACATCACCACTTAACCTGTGCTGAAGATGCTGCTTAGTTGATTATTTTGAACTTAAGGCATCCAGTTGAGTTTAATTGCCATTGTATCTGAATAGCTACCATAAGGTAAAGGTTCCCCTCACACATATGTGCTAGTCGTTCCCGACTCTAGGGGGCAGTGTTCATATTCATTTCAAAGCTGAAGAGCCAGCGCTGTCCGAAGATGTCTCTGTGGTCATGTGGCCGGCATGACTAAATGCCAAAGGCGCACGGAACGCTGTTACCTTGCACTAGGGATTAAAACCACTGAACTGCTGACCTTTCTGATCGACAAGCTCAGCGTCTTAGCCACTGAGCCACTGCATCCCTTTTTAATCTAACATAGTAAGATGCTAGGAAAACCTTCTGTTGGAAAGTACCTGGCTTGGCAGGGAGGATGCAGATCAAATGCAGAGTTAGCCTGGAGTCCCTATGCAACTGCAAAATGATTAGGACTGACCCTACTCCAGGTTCCTTGGAAACTTACCTAATTGTTCCCAAGAATGGTCTGCCATACTGGGGAGTTTCCTATATTATATGCAGAACATAACAAAGTAATTAGCTTGAATTCTGCATGTGTGGATCTGGCTGTTCAGCTCTGTCACTTCCTTATGATAAGAGCACTTCTACAACTGAGAGGCCTTTTTCTCATTCCTCACTGTGGCTGTCTGGAAGAGATTGCAAGGTTGATTACATATAAACATATCTGGTTCAAAACTGACATGGTGTTTCTATTAAGAGAGAAGATCAAGCACTAGTGTGAGATGTTGGCTATTTGTATTAGCCAAATGTCATCATCATTGCAAAGACTGGTACTTAACAGTAAATGAAACATGGACAAGACCATATTTAGTTGAACTTTTTTCTGAAATAAGCTCTACAAAAGTAAGGGCTGGGAGGGAGCCCTTATTAATGATATCGAGGAAACAGTGATATGGCTACTGAACAAGTCCTTGTATCAAACTGCTGTGCTTTTTTTCAGCACCCAGTCCACAAGTGGTTGCTATTAGCAAGGGTAATAAAATAAACAGGATGATGGATCAGGAAGTTTCAGTAATATTATGGACAAGGAACACCCTTCCTTTTTCATCACGTGAAATACAAAACAAACATACATGCTACCTCCGATGCAAATGGCATTATGCTCGAGATATTTTACTGCCAAACATTTTGTAGTCTAAATATCACTTGCTATAAATTTCAGGAAATCCAGATTAGCAGTTCCATTCCTTCCATGTATGTTTCCCTTATGAAGTTAGACTTGCTGCAGACAAATGGGTATATGTTTAGCTTGCTTTCTAATATGAGAAATATAAGAATGAATGCTTGAACAAGATTTGGATTTGCAGGACATATTTCAGGGAGTTTAGGGAACAGTCGTCTTCTAAAGGTAACTTTTTCAATTTTGAAAATATTCTCCTAGAGAATATTGTTATGCTGGACACAATCATGTTGCTTTCCTCTTGCTACTGGATTTAACTTAATGCTCAGAACTGTAATGCACAATCCTTTCTTTTGCTAGTGGAATCGAGAGAAAAATACAAAAGATGAACCACAAGTTATGTGACTTTATTATTTTAATCCATAGTATCTTGCTGGACTATGTGGAAGACTTTAAAACAGATAATTGTTAGTTGGACTACAGTTTTGTCTTAAGAAGGAAGTGGAGGAGGAGAGTTGATCATTGCAACTCTCATCAGAGGCAGAAATGAAGAGGACAACTAGTGTCATTTCTAAGCTTTGACTTTATGAACTCCATATCCATCCCAGAGTCATTAATTAAATATCATCTTTGTAGCTAGAAGGATCTTCCAGAAGGGGGGGAAAAAGAAACAAAGAAGAAATAAAAAAGGGAAAATACATAGGTGGTTAATAGAATAGCAGGGTGGATGAGGTCAGATTTAGGAAGAGCTGGATTCAGATATGAATTGATGCTGAAGTTCATATCAAATATAGCCGCACTGGTCATACCACACCACTAAGCTGCTGACCAAGCATTCAGGACAGCAAAATGGAGATGCCAATAGATGCTTTCCCCAAATTTGTTTTGTCTAGATATCTTAGATTTAGAGGGAAAAAATGGGCAATAGGAAAGTTGAAGCCTGACATGGCTAAATGCTTCAAGTAGAAGTACATGTCTGATATATTTGATTACTGACAACTGGGATTTTGGTGCTCTTCCATCTTCATAACCACTATTCCCAAAATGACAAACTCTAGCAGATGACTATTGCTGCAGCAATAATGATATGACTGCAGATTAGTTTTAGAAGGTACAGGTCAGATTGGGTTATGTTTTGAACAATCAACTTTATCCATCACTTCAGGTAACCATCTCATCCTGTCTAATGACTTGCCAGACAGATCTATACTGGGATCAAATCATTTTGCTAATTTCCAAATCATCTGGATTTGAGATAGAAGTAGCAGTGACGTTTACAGATAATACACATTTATTGACAATAATGAAATCCCAAATAAAATGTCAGGCACTCTAAAAATAACTTCCCACATTGTATGATTGGCCTGAATAATTTTTTTAAGGGTTTTCAAATCACCAAGAGCAAAATGATAAATATTGGGATTAAAACAAACAAAGAATCCTAGCAGCTTTACATATATGCTAATGAGGTTTCCAGGAAATAGATCTTTAGATCACAGCAGGAAGTTTCTGAGAAATCTAAGTGCAATTTGCCATACTGCTAAACGAAGAACCAGTTCTCTGTTAAGGATTATTAGGAAAGTGATTGAAAATAAAATAGTAGATATGATACTGCCACCCATTGAATTTCTACTGAACTCCCACTTTTGGAACAGTGTATTTAGTTCTGTTGCTTTTTTTTCTAGAAAGCATTATGAAAAGGTAGAAAAATGTAGAAAAGACTGACATTGCCAGTCCAGCACACTGAACTGATTTCTCTACCTGATTTATAACTGTACAGGGAATTCCAAAGACTGGTCATAACAACCATACCACTATGGTACCACTATAACTTCAAAGGACTGCTAAAATAATCTTTATAAGGTGAGAATTACCTGTATGATTTTTATTCCTGTCTTTACCAGTCATTCCCATTTCATTTCTCCTTTAAACTGTTTTTTTCCTTTCCTTTTAGCTAACAGTTAACTAGAAGCACACTGAATATATTGAAGAGCTTATTGGGCCATTTCTTGGCATCTATTTACTGTTTATATGATTTATATTTCACCTTTTTTTTATAGACTCAAAGCATGCATAATGTTCCACCCTCAGGGTTTTCTGTGAAGTGGGTTGGACAGATAGAGAGTGATTGGCCCAAACTCACCAAACCAGCTTGTCTTCTTTTGAAGGGGAGATTGTTTTGGAGATCCCTGTTAAAGGGTTTCCTGCTTGAGCAGGGGGTTGGACTAGAAGACCTCCAAGGTCCCTTCCAACTCTGTTACTCTTTAATTTTATAAAGATGTTTCAGTTCTGAAGCCCCTTCTCTCAACTTTCTTTCCCCTCAGAATCTTTTCATAGTCCTTTCTTATATAAGAGTGTTGTCAATATTCTCATTTATTTATGAAAATACTTTAATGCTATTATTAACTTAAAGAATATGCCAAATACTCCGTTCCCCCCATAAACCCCAGTTAATAAATAACTGACAATAATAGATAAAACAAAAAGGAACAGTAAAAGAAAAAATGTTTAAATAGTCTGATATACAATACCTTCAAGTCATTCTTAGCTTCCAGAAATTTTATGGGAAAGACCTTGTAATATTCTTGGCAAGATTTTTAGAAGGGACTTGCCATTGTCTGCTTTCTAGGGCTGAGAGACGGTAAGTGGCCACAAGTCACCCAGCTGGCTTTATGCCTGAGGCAGGATTAGAACTCACAGTCTCCCATTTCCAGTCTCATGCCTAAACCACTGTACCAAATTGGTTCTCTATATTACATATTGTACATACTAAAAATTAAACAGAGTACGAAAACATCTAATTTAAAAGTAGAAAGAGTCTATTGTTGAAAAATATGGAATCTATGCCAAGCATATCATTACTGAATGGTAGAAAATATTGCCTAAAAAAGAGATAAATTATACACCTTCTGAACCCAGTCATTAACCATTCCCTTTACCCATTAGAGTATGTGTGTATATGTATGTGTGTATGTGTGTATGTATATGCATACATACATACATACATACATACAACCACAATTGAGCCCAAAATGTATATTGCTAAGTGAAACATTTGTTAACAGAGCCCCATTTTACAAACTTTATTGCCATAGTTGTTAAGTGAATCTCTGTAATTGTTAAATTACTCAAATTGTTGTTAAGTGAATCTGGCTTCTCCATTGACTTTGTTTGTCAGACGGTTGCAAAAGGACATCATGTGACCCCGGGACACTGCAATCATCATAAATATGAGTCAATTGCTAAACATCTGAATTTTGATCACATGACCAGGGGGATACTACAATGGTCATAAGTGTGAAAATTGGTCATAAGTCACTTTTTTAGTGCTCTTATAACTATGAATGGTCACTAAATGAACTGTTGTAAGTCAAGGACTTCCTGCATCCCCTTACTTTCCATGCCTGGTCTTAATGATGCATATTTCCACCTCATTTCTCATCCAAATTGTGGAGGAAGTTACAGGCAGACCTAGCACTCAGTAGTATGGAGTTCACTATTTACCAAAGCTTCACTATCTATCTTCTAGGAAAAGGTCAGGAGATGGAGTTCGAATTAGATTTCGAGTCTCCTTTCCTTGAGGATGTCCTGCTTCGAAGTCTTAATTCTTCCTGCTTATGACTATTTCATTATTTTCCCCTTCTCTCTACACTCTTCATACTTCAACCTAACTCATGGAGAAATCTAAAGCACTACAACATACCCCATATCCATTTGTAGCCATTTCCACCTCCCCTCTACATCTCCAACCCAATGATGAAATCCAATTTTTTAAAACTACCGGTTCTGTGGCCGTGGCTTGGTGGGCGTGGCAGAGGAAAGATATTGCAAAATCTCCATTCCCACCCCACTCTGGGGCCAGCCAGAGGTGGTATTTGCCAGTTCTCCAAACTACTCAAAATCTCCACTACCGGTTCTCCAGAACTTGTCAGAACCTGCTGAATTTCACCCCTGCCTCCAACCCCAACATTTCTTTTCTAGATGCTGTTCTCACCAGACTGAGAACTTCCTGCAACCGAGGAAGACTTTCTCCATTATCTTCCTCCACTTCTTTCTTACTGTTTGATTCACATATCTGAAAGACAGCAAACATTCTTTTTCCCTTTGCAGATCAATTCAGGAAAGCTATTGAATTTCTAATTCATTCTATGTTATAAATAATGCATTAAATGAAAGTGAACAAAAGGAAACTGAAATCTAAATAAGGCCAAACTGCTTTCCATCAGTAAAAAGGATTCAGAATATTTTGTAGTAAGGCCCAGTCCTATATCATGAGCACCGGGGTGAAATTCAGCAGGTTCTGGAGGACTGGTAGTGGAAATTTTGAGTAGTTCAGAGAACCAGCAAATGCCACCTCTGGCTGGCCCCAGAGTGGGGCTGGGAATGGGGATTTTGCAGTATCCTTCCCCTGCCATGCCCACTAAGCCATGCCCACCAAGCCACACCACGCCCACCATGCCACACCACGCCCACCAAGCCACACCCACAGAACTGATAGTAAAAAAAATTGGATTTCACCACTGTAACATGAGCACATTCTTAAAATTCATAATTCTGAAGTGTAGAGGCCTGAAAGTATTTGATGACTTTGGTTAACTTTATCAGGGACTGAAAATCTCATACTTTTTTTTTTCTATTTCAAACCTAGGAAGCAAATATTTTTGCTTCAAATAAGTATTTACAACATCATAGTCACTCTCTTTTTTTATTAAGACTCTGTGAGTCATCAACAGTCAGGCAAAGCACAATGAATTAAATACTTAAATGTATTTGATAGCACTGATTAGTATGAAAGAATGTTAAGCATAACTCATTATCTTGTCCCTATGGAAACTAAAACTTCTTTTTACAAATTGCAGCATCTTAGCAAGTGATCTATTATAAAGAATAATTTCCCCTTCATCTATTTTGTTGAGTAAGTCAGTCCTATTTCCTGTTGGAAAAATAAATAGAACCCAGCTGGATGTATGCCATCTGTACATTTCACCCTGGCAGAAAAGGGCCAAGAAAAGAAAGGGTGTTTAACAAAAATAAAAATTATAGTAATTAAGACCTGGAAAACAAGAATAAAACAATGGTTGTAGTTGTATATTGATGCCAGCTCTGGGAAAGCTATTAAATAGAAGCAGGAGAGAGAAACCCTGATTTGTTTCTGCTAGAAGAAATTATTTAACACTTTCTCTTCTAATTTCTGTTGCAGCACTGCTTTTTCAGTGAAGGAGCATGTAAAATACAGCCAATTCTTGAATAACGTTAGATCTTAAAGAAATGTATATGTTTGTATATTTGATGCCAGAAATATTATCTATTGCCCAACTCTTGGGCAGTGACAATGAACCCAAAGGATTGGTCTCGTATCTCTAAAGAACTGCAATGCCATTTGCTTTGCATGACATCTGAGCTGGTTTGTTATTGTAAATGCTATTTGCTACCACATAAACAAAAATGAAGCAAATATACTCTCTTCACTGATTATCAGTACAAAGATGGTCAATCTAAAGCCGTGATGATGAACCTATGGCATGCGTGCCACAGGTGGCACGTGGAGCCACATCTGAGGGCATGTGAGGCGTTGCCCTATGTCAGCTACAACGCACATGTGTGTGCTGGCCAACTGATTTTCGGCCTTCCAGAGGGCGGGGGGAGGCCGTTTTCGCCCTCCCCAGGCTTCAGGAAAGCCCTTTTGGCACCCAAGCAAAAAAAAAGGTTCAACATCACTGGTCTAAAGAGTCAGCATGAACATGATACCTGAGCTTAATTTCTGAGTTCTTGAGTTATTTTTTTCCTGTGTCAAAAAGAGCCTGTGTGTGAATAACTCCCACATTTAAATTATCACATTTGCCTTTATGGCATATAGAAATTGTGAGTGTGGTTTAGATTTAGGCTTTATTACGAAGTCGGAGGATTAAATGCCCTTCCTTGCATTCTACCACAATCAATATTGCATTTTTTTGTGGATTAAAAAAAAAAGAATTGAAACTATGGAGCTCCATATACATAAATTACAAAATCCAAATGAACAATTATACTGCTTCTTTTTTATATCCCACTGAGAAGGTAACCCTATGTTTCCATTTGAACACCTAATGGGGTCCAAAAATCCCTTTGATATCTGTATATATTAATAGGGATCTCAATTGTCTGTCAGCCTTTGTTGTCAGCCCTTGAGATCCACAGAAGTACAAAACATCTTTACAAAACAACTCAGAGAAGGAGACAAATTTCCTCAACAACAACCCCCCCAAATTAGATTTGAGTATCATCAGTCAACATCTAAAGTTGACTAGAGAGTTAAGAAAATTAGAACAGAAAACAACGAGCTGCTATTCTGCAAACAGAACATTTCACATTTTGTGATGTCTCTCATTTGCCCTATTTCTAACAATGAATGAAATGAGGGATATGCAAACCCTCATTTTGCAAAAAGAACTGAAAACCATGTTGACACACTTCAGGGAAGATTCTGTATTATCTATAATATGTGACATCCAGGAATACAAGACCTGGAGAACAACATTCAGATATCTAAATATTTCAATTTGCTCTACTTTATCTCCATCGATCTGCTACTTATATTTAATTAAACACTTAGAAAAGATCAGGACATTGATCTTAGAATAAATTATCATTTTTACCCCAGAACAATAGGAACCAAAACTTCAGAGTCCCTTCTTAAACCTACAATAGAAAGTTAAAAGATGGCTGCAACATCAGCATACAGCAGGACAGCAGGATCTTCTCTTTCATTGGAAGTTGTTTGGACCAATATATTGATGTAGAGAAGTTAAACAGGAAGTGGATTAATGTAAAGTCCCACTTCACCCCTTTGTTTGAAAAAATGGGCATGTAAAATGGCCCAGGAGACAGGATTCGACTCTCAAGCAAGTGATTTGAGATAGAAGGATTGATAAAAGTGATGAGAGTGTTATAGGTTGCATAGGAAGAGAATTGAGAAATTAACTAGCTAGAAGGTGCTTTTTGCCCTCTATTATGACTGCAGGAAGACAGCAGGGGTGTCAAACTCAAGACCCGCAGGCAGGATCTAGCCCACAGGGTGCTTAGATCTGGCCTGCAGGGCCACCCTGGAAACAGGAAAGGACTGGCCCGCTGTGCTTCTGCCAGGGAAAACAGAGCTCAGAAGTGCCATAAGTGGCCCTCCCAAGCTCTGTTTTCAGGGACGCCTCCTAGGTCCAAAACAGAGCAGGGGGGCCACATCACCCATGGCCCGTTTTTGCTCCCAGGGGGATGCAGGAGGCCAAGTGCTGCCTGTCACACACCATGGCCATGCCCACCATGGCCACATTTACCCAGCCGGTCATTAGGACAGAGAACCAGTTGCTAAATTAGTTGAATCCCATCACTGCATAGGCACCCCTGACATGAGTGATGTCGAGCTGGCCATACCTACACCAATCCCATGAGGTCAAATACAATCTTGATGTGTCCCTCAATAAAATTGAGTTTGACACCTCTGCTTTAGTGGAAGGAGTATTAAAAGCAGAGAAGCCTCCAGCAAAGTAACATTAGCCATCCTCTTGTATTTCAAGTAGGCAGCATTGGCATGAATTTCTCCTCTGCATCAGCAAACTCCCTCTTTCAAGTCAAGCAGGTACTACTAGCATAATGTCCTAGTAGCAGTCTGTCCTTCAAGCAGGAAACATTGGACAGAAGGTCCTCTGCCCATTGATAGTACCAGTTCATGTTCCCAGTGCTGAGTCTTTCCCCCCTAAGGTCAGGAAGCAGGAGGAAGCAGCATTCAGTCATGCAGACTTGTTTTTTTTATTCCTCTCTATCCCATGTACTCTGTATCAATTTTCTAATTTCAAGACGATGTCTGTAATATGCAGCACATACTCCTTTTGTAATTTATAAACCATTACTGACAGAATCAGGAGCAAAAGGACACCATTTACTTCAAATGAGTGTACATAGGCATTCATCCACCTGTTTCAGTAATGCAGGGATGTAGTTACTCAACCAGTGAAAAAGGTTGATAGTTTGGTACTCCAGCAATTGTTAGCTTCACACCTTTTGAGTGCCATAGGATGCCCTGCAACCAAAAAAGGTAGAAATAAGCAAGGTAGGAAAGCGAAGTTGGCAGCAAGCCAATACTGAGTGAAGTTTGATGGAGAAGCTGTCATGATTACTACCATCCCTTTGATCCAATCCTGTGTACTGTTCATATCAAAACTTTCCAGAAGTTCTGAGCAATTCTTCTTTTCCT
>JANHFT010007704.1:542302-555336 GCA_032467955.1 Pseudoxenodon macrops | reverse complement strand
ATTCTATTCTATTCTATTCTAGTCTATTCTATTCTATTCTATTCTATTCTATTCTATTCTATTCTATTCTATTCTATTAAATCACTGTTGAGGAACTGAGGGGGAAAAATTCCAGTATTCTAATTCATCTTCTAACTATTGCAAGAGCCATATGTGCTGGGTTTGGGCAAAATAGCATACACAGTTCATCCCATGCTAAGTACAATTGAGGACTTTTTCCTATATCAGTATGCAGGGGTCTGTCCAGAAAAAGTAAAAATGGCAGCCTTGAGGGTGCCATGAAAGCTTTTTCTATTCTGAATTTGCTTCGAATGTGCAATGTAGCTAAAAACAGGTAGAGTTTTGATTGCACCATCTGGTTCCCAGCATTTTTTACCATCCCCTGCGGCCCTTATTTGTTATCTGTTTATATTCTAGCGCCTTGGGCAGAACTCACTATGCAGCTGCTGAATTTATTAACTCAGATATCTAATTCTCTGCTGTATCTAATGTTTATGTTGGTAGAACAATTTCCAGGACTGTCATTTTAGAAGTATGGGGTGTTTATGGGAAGGAATATCTTATAATAAAAACATGTTAGGGAATGCATTTCTGGAATGCTGTGATGGTAACAGTATTTCCCCAAAGCAATAGATCATCTGGCAGTTTGCCCAAGTGAAACACCAGACGTTACACCTGTCCTTCTGGTCATTTTTCTCCCTGGTCATCCTCACCCCATTCTTGGATTTTTAACAATTACTTGAACAAAGATAAGAAGATAGGACAATGCAATCAGAGATGTCTATGAAAAATTCCCATCATCTTGACTTTTTGGATTCCCTTTTCTGCATAGTCCTCTGAAGTTGCTTGGCAAAGCAATATGACCAAGCTTCCTTCAAGTTGGGCTAATGGCAATATGGATATATCTATGCAGCTCTCATAAAAACACTAAAAATTGATTTACGTTTACCTATTATTTTCTGGTTTAAAATAAATTTTTTTTTTAATGAGTGTTTTTCTTTTACTTCCCAGACCATCTTTAGTTATAAAATATCTTGGTAGTCTCCAGTCTTTGTATTAATTCAATCTAACCCTGCTTAGCTTTATGAGAACAGGCAAACATCGTTTACAAAGTGTTGTATTTGTTTCCAAAAACATTGAAGCAAATCCTCAAAAATGTGGACACATAGATAACTACAATCTAGGAGTCTTTCCAAGTCCGTCTTTCTGCTGGGGGGGGGTTGAGTTAGGGGGAAGAAAAGGTAAGACGAAGTCACAGAGAAGAAAATGCAGAAGTGATGCCATCAGAGTTACGCTATGCCTTGGGCCATGGGTCTTTCATGAGAGGCCATTTATATGTTCCACAGCACTGAATTATGCTTTTTTTGAAATTCAAAGTGCTCATTAACTCACCCCAAATGTTGGGCTTCTCCAGCATAATATACAATTCATTTCTACGGCAACGTTTACCCTATGAATTTCAATGATCATGACCACAGCAACTATTTATCTCCATAGCTTTTAACCGTAGTGCTATCCTTAATGGGTTAACTTTCATTCTGCATTTTTATTTTATAGGGTATTTTTCCCCCTGCTCCTAAGCAACTGTAATTATAAGAGGAATACAGGCTGACGCTATAGAGCATTTCCAAAGGATAAATCTACAGCAGATGGCAAAACTCTTTTATTTTTCAGATGACAGGGTTATGTTCATTCCATTTACCTTCCTTCAGCTCCTGAGATCAACCAGATTTTCCAGCCTTCAACTGTTTTCCAATCTTCACCCAGCATCTTGGTGTTTACCAGAAACTTCAGCAACTAATTTTTCATCATCAGTCATTCATACAATAAATCATAATACCAAATACTAAACTAGGAAGGGGATAAACTCCTACTCCAAGGAAAACAGTGCTTTCTAAAATGTAATATTGGGGGCTGGGGGAATGATGGGGACAGTGCACAATTGACAATTGGAAAGTCTTTCTTTTTTATTTATTTATTTAAAACATGCCTATTGTCACATATCTTTCAACCAACTTTGGACAGCTCCCAATCCAAAAGATTTTTTTAAAAAAGTAATTTTTATCTATCATGTAAAGCCAATATGGATGTCTTCTGAATGAAGAGCTTCTCTATCAGTATTTTTCAAATCACTGGGATGGCTCTTGAATATAAAAATGATCTCTGGGCACCAAGGTTTCATTTCCCACTATGAAGACAACTAAAATCTGTCAAGAAGGAAAAAGAAATTGTGCCACATGGGACATTTTGAAATAGGAGATGAATGCCCTTATTGAATTTTCCCAGGCTATGCAGTGAATCAAAGGAGACATAGAAGTTATTAATGTTCTTGAGTCATTTTCTCGACTGGCATGCATGTTCACCTACTTTACAGGAGATGTGAGAGTTTCCAGCTGTCAAAAGTGTACTTAAGCAGAACAAAATCTAACATTCTAATTTGTTAAAGCATCCTTGCTAGAAAGCTATCCCCATAGAGTTCAGTAGTTTGGATTTTCAAGCAAGCACATTGGTCATAGAACTTTCTGTATCTTAGCACCAAGAACCCTAGTTAACCAATACTCAAAGGATTGCTTTTTCTAATCACCACTCTTTGTGTCTCTGAATACAAAAAGGTTAGTCAGGAAAGCAGTGAATCTTAGTAAAGAAATCTCTAATTTCAGGCAAACCTTCTCAATAAAATTTTTAAAGCCACCAAAATAGGCCTCCATGTTGAAACTAATGAAAAGTTCATTTTATTTATATAGGTTTTTTTTTTAACCTCAACATGGCATACACAGTTTTCACCGCAACAGAGTGATTGGTCCAAAGAGACCCAATTAGATGATTGGTCAAGCGGTATCTTGAAACTGGATTTCCCTATTTTAAGTCCAAGTACTGCTTTCCACTAGCTTTCCAAAAAAAAGGCTCAATTGGACCAATGTTGCCCTCATTCCAGAGATTGGCAATTGGAAATGCAACCTCCTAGGAAAGTACTTCTGTCAGTGCCAAATTGAAATGCTCAAGAACTGTGAGAAGGGGTCTCAAGAGTAGATCTTGAGCAAATAAAACCAAACAATAAAGCCAAACAATGCTCCCAGTGCATATTCAAGTGCCCCATAGATTTTCTCATGAATTGTTTACATTAATTCACTCAGAACTCCAAGGAAGTAAAATAAATAACCATAAACTTGAATGTCCAAATAAATATTTGGGCTTTCAGAGTTTGGCAGACTGGCTTGGCATTACTGTGGAGAACTGCAGGCAATGTCTTAACTCATTTTCCTGAGGTAGGCAGCAACCAGCTCAAGGAGCAGAAAAACAAAATAATGTTCTCCTTTTATTTCAACCTACCATTCCAGTCATTGTCTAGACAAGTCAAAGCAGGTAGAAATTTAGTGAAAGAGTACATCGCTTCTATACAAGAAAGAAGAAAGATGTACGCCCATATGTATATGAGAAAGAGACTGTGTATACTATCATGAAATCTTTTGAACTGCTTCAGTATTTCTTCAAAGAACAAGTGTTATTCCAATAATATATTCTGGCTTAAGTCATACTATGCCATGCCATCATTTACGTTTGCCAATCTAACATGGATTGTTTTAAAAATTTCCCTTAAACAATAAAGGAGATTTTTTTTAAAAAGCAAGTTCTTTCTATTGCATTAGTTTTTTTTTTAATGAGTGTAAGATAACAAATCTTGGCTTCTGTGCATAACATTAGGAAATTTGATTTGTATAGGATGTAGAGAAATGTCCAGAAAAAATGTCATGTTTCTCAACATATCCAGCCACAGATAAGTCTTAAAAGTTCAGACGGCCTAGAAAGAAGCCTTTATCCATTTCTTAACAGATTCTTGTTCTTAATATGGACTGAAAGGTCTAAAGAAATTGAAAATACTGCCTTTATTGCCCTCTAATGGTGAGATGAGCTATGGTACAAGTAAAAAGCTAAATGCTAAAATCTGTTTAACCAGTGATAACACTCTGGATCATACATAAACATAGGTAGCTGTCATACAGAATCAAATCATTAGCTCATGTCTGGAAGGTACTAGGTGAGTCTGTCAGACAAATCTAGATTTTTTATTGGAGGCATTTTTCATGCAAGGTAATAAAGAATATGCCTGGAGCCATCTGCATAACTAACATGTAGTCTAACTTTGAGCCATGACTGTGTCGTATTTAGTTATTTAAGTGCTGCAATATTGTTCAGAAGTCATTGTGAATGGCTGTAGCAGTGCTTTGCAGAGAATTGAATATATATATATATATATAATTATTACCCTGCTTCAGAATGGCTGCTGGTATAACCAAGAAGATTTTCACAAACAATGTCAATTTTGTGAATACTTCTCCAGTTTTCACTGTGACATGTCCGTCGCCACTTTGATTCATACCTTTGTGCAAAACTCAACATTCAGACACAAAGCAGGTCAGGGGAAGTCCCCCAGGGGTCTCACAGAGAGAGAGACACAGTAGACACAGTAGACACACACAGAGAGACAACGCTTGCAACTGGTTTGTGTTTCTTCCTTAATATTCAAAACACAATCTGACATAACCATTATTTATTGCATGGGGAATCAGGTCTGCTCTAAATTGTGAAGACATCCTATTCATCTCAGAATGGAAATGGATGGGCAATCTCCTCTAGAATGTTCTTGGGGGGAAAAACAAAATAAGGTGAATTTGTGGCTGTGTTACATTTCATTTCAAGAGCAAAATCTTAGAGGCAGGGCAAGACGTTTCAAGAGTGCTTCGTGAAGTAAAATGATTTGATTTAAACAATCTGCTGCTCTCCAAAGCCTTTGAGTCCCAGAATTGCTCCAATTCTGTTTATAATTTTCAAGGGGAAAATCAGGAATTGGGGAATTATCCTACTATTGTACCTGCAGCTAATTCGTTTAATTTAAAATTTAATTAAATCAGATGTCCTGGTCACACTCCCTTTATGGATCTTACTTCTGGTATGCTATTCAGAAGACAGATACATTCTTTGGCCCCTAAAATATTTGTACCCTGACTTTAAAGGAAGCCCAGCCCAACTACACAGCATCAAAAATGCACCTCTCTCTATTCATCTTCCCACTTTTAGCCTTGGTCATATCAAAATATTTCCACATGCAGAAACCCTGGACAATTGGCTTTGACTTTTCATTTGAACCAAACATACTTGGTGGAGCTACAAGATGGTCTGTAAATCTGTAGCATCTCAAAGCTAGCACAGCATTAAGCCTCCTAAGAATTTCAACTTCCTTTTTTGTTTTAAAAAAAACACATTTCTATTCTGAAAAACAGCCTGAAAACAAATGTTTGATTCTTGGTTATGAGGACAGTCAATAGTTTACAGGCAAAAAAGAAGCACGTGTCTTTATTTCCTGACTTTCTTCTAAAGAGATCAAGTCAAGTCCTCATGGATAGAGATCATCTCATGTGTAGTTTGTTAACAAAGCTTCATAACCCTGTGAGGTAGACTGGGCAGAGAGCAAATGATTCAAAGTAATCCAATGAGCTACATGTCAGATAGAGCTATGGTGGGGTAGTAAGCATGCTCTTCCTGAGGGTATCTGACAGAGACAAAGAATCTGAAAGTTTTGTAGTAATCCTCCAGCAGTATGGAAGCCCAATACATCTGGATGAGTATGGAGGTGTCTTTGCTTTCCCAAGAGGCTTCCGATCATGTCTTTCCTTCTCTAGATATACAGGAACCATTTTCCTTTCTTCTTCAGGATCAGTGGAGAGCTTGCAATGCAAATCATTAAGAGGGAAGGAGATACCTCTGAAAAGCTCATTTAACCATACTTAGGATAATGGTATTCTGGGTTCCATCCTTTCCAAAAGATACTTTTGGGATCTTAATTTAATTTATTTGAAGCATGAGGCAGATATTAATGAGAAACCAAAATAAATATAAATACTGATAAGTATTTGAGTTATGCTTGGCACTTGGTGACTTTATGCATGTTCTTGCATTATTTTCTTGGCAATAATATAGAAGCAATTTGTTGTGATGCTTTTTTTGTGTGTGTTTTACTCCATAGCCAGCTTATAGCCCTGGGATTTTATAATGTTTTCCACTGAAACATAGCTCTGGCTTTGCTTAGCTTTTGGAGAGGAGCTGTGGCTGGGTGAATTCTACCCCCTTCCTGGTCTAAGCACAGATAACTGATGAAAAACACAGGAACAGAGAATCACTTTTGCTGCAAGAGCATTTTTTTGCACTTTTTCTCTTTTGTTCAGGCTGTCAGGGGCTTTCCATTGATCTCTACCTTGTAAAGGACTTTGCCTTTTGGCACTGAGGATGAATGGATGCAGGTTGAATATCCTCTCCAAGGATCAGCTCCATTTACTTCTTATCACAGACAATCTGCACTCACATACCTTTTCAGCGCCTACATTGTGCGTTCATTATCTTGCTTTTTTCCCACCCTTCTGCTCAATCATATTGATTCTCAGAGACTGCCTGGAGAAGTCTGCTGTTTTCTTGGTGAGGTTTTTCAGAAGTGAATGGCTATTGTGTGAAAGTGGCTGGCCCAAGGTCACCCAACTTTCTTTGTGCCTAAGGCGGGACTAGAACTCACAGTCAACCAGTCTCTAACCTGATGCCTTACCCACTACAGCAAACTGTCTCTCAATCTTGCTTCAACTGACTCTTTTGCACCCTCTAATCTCTTAAATAAGGACCATGTATGTGAATGAAGTCTTCTTTACATGTTGCTGATAAAATAAAATTAAAAATGAGCTTGCTTTTTCACTCAGAACACATTAGCTGATGGCCAGTGTATATCCATTTACAACAGCCCACGAGATTTCTATTCATTCAGAAACACAAGGGACTAGAAGCACCAGATGATGATTCTCTTCTTCTTTTTTGGCAGACGGACAATGATGTCCTTCCTTCATGAGCAGTGAATTCCATAACAGATGGATCATACATCATGTCTTCCTTCACTTAACCATCGGGGCCGATATGTTGTCCACCCTCTTGGGCTCTTATTTGTTTGGGAATTAGTAAATATTTGAGCCAACCTGGCTTGGATCTTGCCTTGCCAATTGTAGTCATCAAATTCAGTGGCAGCAGCCAAGGCCAAGAAGAAGTAACTGGCTGCATCCTGCTCATCCTGAGAATAAAAGGAAAGAGAGAGAAAGTAAAGCACTGGAAAGCACTTCCAGTCAAGGCTGAAAGCATGGTAGGGATGAAAAATGGTCCATTGCCTAAGAAATTTAGAAGAACCTTTCAACACTCACTACAGGAGCCTTACTTTGGCTGACTGCCAGCTGATTGCAATTTGGCAGTTTGAATCTCCCCAGGCTCAAGGTTGACTCAGCCTTCCATCTTTCCGAGGTCAGTAAAATGAGGACCCAGATTGTTGGGGAAAATATGCTGACTCTTTAAACTGCTTACAGAGTGCTGCAAAGCACTGTGAAGCGGTATGTAAGTCTAACTGTTATTGCTACAGATTGGAACCTGAAATGGCTTTTCCAACTCTATGTTATGAAGTTCCACCCCACTCCCAAAAAACATCTTTGTAACAGAGAAACCTTGAAACTAGCATAATAATCCTGTACTTCCAAGCTGTTTTCCCCAGTTCGGATGATAATAAGGCAGAATCTTGGCAATGATTATAATAAGGCAGAACACTCCCAGTTTACCACTTATGCAGAGCAAATGAATGTAGATTCGATTGCTTGGAACAACAATTCATTAATTTCATACATATTAAGTACAACTAATAAGTATGAAATAATATAATATGTATGAAGGGACATGTGGGGAGCTCCTGAAGGGACAGGGTGGAGCTACTGAAAATCATATCCGAAGCAAGGGTATTTAGAAAGGGAATGGCAACTGCAGAGCAAAATAAGGAGAGCATCAGAAGTAGAAGGCAAAAGGATGGCATATTATAAAACACAGTTGACAGCCTGCAGCCTAAGCCATATGTAGTTCTTCCAAGCAGCGTGTGACGTTTCCAAAACCCTTCCAAATTAGAGTGTATCAGATCTGGAGTGAAAAACCTCTGATGAATAATAAAGGGCAGGACAAGGATTCAGAGAGTTCTAGGCTTTTACTGACATTTAGTAATTTCTTAGAGATAATTCTATTTTAATTTGAAAGAAGATGAGGAATTATTGAATGTATGAGAAAGGATTACAGTGGCTCACTTTAACTGAAATGGAATAAAGTAAAATTTAGCTTTTACCCTAGCTTTGAAGCACATCCCTTTGAATGATTTGTCATTCAAAGGCTAAAGCCTGGACATTAGCCTGAAATAAATAGTATATCCCTTTTGTAAACTGAAAAAAAAGTATTAACTGAACAAAAGTGACTTGAAGGTCCAGAAAATGGAATAGTTGCTGACATTGCAGCAAAGGAAAAAATGCACTTGTTCAATATTTTCACAGGATTCTGAATACCTTCATTTCTAAGTGCAAAATAAATCAAATCAGAGCATCTTTACTAAAATGCAACAGGTCATTCTTACATTACATATGCTATCTTTCACCTTTAATTTGTGGAGAGTGAGATCTCCCAGCCGGTAGTAAACCCTGGAGTAATATATGGCTTCTTGAACCCCTTGCAATTCTGGTGAATGCAAAGAGAGGGTCCTCAGGTAGCAGTCTTCAGCCATCTCATACATTTGCAGAAGGTAATACACAGTTGCCAGCCGATGAAAGGCAACCAATTCTTGCAAATGATCTCCTGGAAGAAGAAAAGTGTCATAATGGCAAAAATGACTATTGGGCGATTGTAAAGGCTGGAGCATTTGGAGGCTCCTCCCTCCTAGAGCCCCAAAAGACCATGTTCTCCAAGCAGCAACATTTCAATTGTTTCTGGCCCAGTTCCCAGGACTTGTGAAGACTGCAACATATTCCCTTGCCACCACCTTTTTGTTCCCCCAGAAGTTAATGTGCAGTGCCAATCCTGCATGCTGAAAAGTTTTACAGTTAACAACCACAACAATCAATGCAAACAACTGCTATTTATGCACATTCCTAAAGTCATAAAAAATTCAACGATAGGGAAGAAATGCCAATTTCATGTGGTAGGCATTAAACAGTGCATTGCTGCAATATTGACAAATGTGCATACAATGTTTCCATAGAGACAATCATTCACAGTGGAAATGAAAAAATTGAAGGACAGATTCCTTGCTTGAAACATGATAATGTAGACAATTAAATTTCACTGCGATGAAATTGGATGTGCCATCTTTAAAAGTTCATGCAGAAATATTCTACTCTAGGGAAAAATATATATTGTTCCATATGTTGAACAGTTACACAGCAAAATGAAAACAGTGAAAATGAGAAGGATACGTGAAATAATCTATTTGATAGAAACACATTCCATTTGCTTTCAGTTAAGAATTTCTAGGCTATTGCTTGCAATATCATTGCCAACTAAATACTGTATCCAAAATCAAGCAATGTTTTGTACAATGCCGATTCAGTAATCTCTGACTGGGACATCAGAAGGAAGGATAAATTTATCTGGTAATGTTTTCCTAGTGGTTGTGGATTCATAAAATCTGTGAAGAACCATTTCTTTGATTCTAAATGAAGTCAAGTATAATAAATGCCTACTTACCTTTGTAATCAGATTTTGTGCCTTTTAAAACATTTACTGAGGCTAACTTGAGTATTTTTATTTATTTAATTAATTTGTCGAACATGTACTAGATAACAGGTATAACTGTAAACATGGACATGAACAAGGAATGACTTGGGTGATACAAAATTAAATTCCAGTATTTCCACATTTTAAATTGCCTTGGGTGAGACCATCTTCTAAAAGATGTATGCAGGTTATTTTTCTACTCAAAAATCATTGACAATTTTCAGAAAATGAGTTGAATATTCTTGCGTTATAAACCTTGATTCCTTCCTACCTACATCCACGCTGAGTCTGACTGCCAAGGTAGCAAATTCCAAAGCATTTTCATAATTGTGGAGCCCAATTTGGAGTTCAGCTAGCTTGTTGAACACTCTCAACTCCATTTGTGTGTCTCTCAATTTTCTGGCCAAAGGTACAGCTCCTCCCTGGTAAAAACATCAAACAATTTGTCATGGTGGTTTCATAACTTTCTACTATCCATCCTTCCCCTGCAGCCAACCAAGAGTCCCTCGGAGAGGTCACACAAAGCATAAAAGACCTGACCATGCATTCAGTCTCTTTGATAGTCATTTTCTATAACATCATTTTCTTATAACTGAAATGAACGTATCTCAGAGTTTTTAGGTTTACAGATAACAAGCGCAAACATAACTTTCGTGGGTTCTCATTGAACCTTCTCTTGAACTTTAGATGAACCTGAGATCATTTTGCTTTTTGTTTCCTTGTTTTGGGCAACTGGATAGCTGCCCATTTGGCCCAGAAACAGATTTAAGTCTATTTAATTCAGCAAAATTAAAGCCTTCTGTCATTATAAATTTAACACAGTTTGCACACATTGTTTAATATGAAAGAAAAGGCTACCGTTGGATCCATGAGACCATTATAGACTTTCAGGAATGGGCATTTTTTCTTTAAAAAAAAATGTCAATTTCTTATTTTTAAAGTTGAAAGGGCTTATACATTTTCTCTTTTCTTTTTTTTTTTACAAAGGGAACAACTTCATTAATGGTTCGAACACTTAAAAAGAGAAGGTAAGGTTTTGTTCCTAAAAAGAGAGAAAGAACACACACACACACAAAGAAAGAGAACTCTTGCTTGCTTTGTAGTTGTTAAAGATATTTAAGTAAAGTTTTTAGAATGCATCCCTCAGTACAGATGGAAAAGACACTTCTTGCAAGGACCACCATCAAGCTGTCAAATGCCACAGTTGCACTGGACTGCATTTTTACCCTAGCAATCAGCAGCAGCAATCCAGGTTTCTTTTAAAAAATGCTTTTCCAATATTATTTGAACATATCAGGGATTGAACGAACCAGTGATCTTTTGCAGTCAAATCATATGTTGTATCATGAAGGCATGAATAAAATAAAAAGATGATGTATACACAAAGAGCCACAACAAGAAAATTCCTTACCATGATCTTACTTCCACAATTAACAGCCACAACACAATCAGTGGTCCTCTCACCTTCACTGCCATGTCTAACTATACTCCCAGATTCCAGTATGTTTATTTTCATCTGGCAATATTAGCATGGAGGCACAGAAGGAATCACTGGAGTAGATTGGTGGTCGCCCACCCCCCTAAAGATTTCTGTCTGATCTGCATCTCATTTTCCACTTCTACTTCTGCACAGTTTCTTCCCATCAATGTTAGTAACACCCACTAGTGGCAACCTATATAGATGTCAATACAAATATATCTTGTAGATGGTACCCTGTAATATTCTACTGCCTGATGCCTGTTCCTGATTCCATTGAAGAAGACATCTCCTGCCTCTTCATACAATCCCATGGCCAGGTGCAGCTCTTTGGGTTTCAGTGCTGTCTCTATGGCTGCCTGAAAAGGAGAACCAGTGAGGTTAACAGCTGAGGCTACAGCATCATAGAAAAAGGGTGAGTTTTTGCTAAAAACAACTCAAGACACTTCAATTTAGCTGCATACATTTTAAGGCTCTTACGCATAACAAAATACAGAACAGTTCATGACATTTTTTTTATTTCAATGGCAGAGACATCGTAACTCCAAGGAAAAAAGTAGAAATTGCAAAAAATTCAAAAATCTCTCCATGCAGAGAGATTTCTATTGCTCAGGGATATGTACCTTCTTATTTTACTTCTTAGCATTCAGTTCCCCCCCTTTTTTTTGTAGTTTGATGTTCATCACTCTCATGTTCTTCTACTCAACCCCCTCTTACTTTTTACTACCAAATCTCTGAAATCACCACGCGACAAATCCAAATGTTGCTTATAAATCTAAATTTTGTACGCACAAATGAAACTCATAGATTTTCAGTATTAAATATTAGATAAACCCAATATTAAACATTACTATTTAATATGACCTAATATTAAGATAAGTGTGCAATATGTAATTGCACACTTTGTATAAAGCTTTGCGGACAAAACATGAATATGTGCAATGCACAAGATCTGTAGTTCAGCCAAGATCCTATATTTTGGCTGAACCACAGCCATATATATAATACCTATATATAGGAAATTTACTGCCATGGTTGGTGCTGACTTGTATTGTTGGACACTAACTCAGCATCCTCATGTGCCAGACACCTGAAAACTCACATTTTATAAAGATTGATAAGTGATCTGTGTTAAAAGTCATACTTTTGCAATAATCTTTTACAAAGTGGTTCAGTAAAAAGCGACAACTGCTGAAAAAAATGCCAAGTCCCATGCCAAGAGGATACCAACTTAGAAAATAACATTTTTATGTACCTGTAAATACATTTCCACAAGTTCGTTCTCTTGCATTTGATAATAGAGCTTACCAGCCTGTAACCAGGCCTGGGCTGTTTTAACAATTTCCTCCAGGTCAATAAATATTCTGAGGCTCTGCTTGGTACAGTCCAATGCCTGTTTCAAAGATCTGTTGGATTTACATGTATTTCAGTATCACACATAAATTAGTGAAATTCATGCAGTCAAAACAAACTGCCCCATTTTAATCCACGCTATAAAACATCCCTTACAAGAAACTGTATTGTGACCTTCATACAGACTGAATTCTTTCCTTTGGTTTTAAATCTAATGGAGAAATTATTTTAAGCAGATGGACCTTTAAAGGGGTCCTTAAATAATGTCTTGTTCTAAAGATATCGCTCTTAATGGAAGGACAACTGGACTGCCACTAATGTTTCATGACAAAATGGTATCACACTACATGGTACATGTTTCCCTTACCTGTCATGTTGGAGACACACTATAGGAGTTACAGGATGATGCATACCCTGTTCACTACAAATGACACAGGTGAAATGCATATATATGAACACCACAACCCTGGGATGTGTTGCCCTCATCTTGCAGCATGTTGGATATCTCTTCATTGGTACATTACGTTATCTGTGCTTCTGTGGGCTGGGGGAAGGCCAAAACGGGGGAGTGTTTGCCTTCCCACAGCCCACAGAAACACTCTGC
>JANHFT010007704.1:488344-500852 GCA_032467955.1 Pseudoxenodon macrops | reverse complement strand
CCCACCCCGTGTTTTGCCTAGCAGGCTCCAAGGGAAGCCTGCTGAGGGCAAAAACGGACACCACCCCCGTTTTAGCCTAAAACCCCCGGTTTTTGGCTAAAAAACCCTATTTCTTTGCCTAGCAGGCTCCAAGGGAAGCCTGCTGAGGGCAAAAACTAACTCCCCCCTCCCACCCCTCTTGTTTTGGCTCGGCAGCGCGGGGTGAGCAAGCGCGATGGGGGGGAACGGACCGGTTCAGGGGCATGGCCAGCCAGCCAGCCAGCTTACTGGTACGGTGAACCAGGCCACATGTCCGGTAACGGTTCTATCGAACCGGACCGAACCGGGAGCATTTCGCCCCTGCCCCACATCCCATGTGGCTAATTGTATCATAACTCCATTCTCATGTATGTTTTCTTGAATTGTCTGAGCTTATTCATCCATTTGATTTGTTAATTTTATATGGCTACATATCTGATAATAAACCGACGGTGCGGCATATAACAATATGGTTAAAAAATCGACTATGTAAAAGACAATTATTTTTAAAAAAACAAAAACTCACAAGCCTAAGAAAGCACAGCAGATGTTAATAACAACGGGGCTACACGTTGTAGTAAATAAATTATGGCTTGTTTTAAACATGCTTGTTTTTTACTAGCTGCTCTGAGATCATCTTCACGCCAAATCATAAGCTGTGATTTACAAATCATAACATGGGATTTATGGTAGTTGTCTTTGATCCATAACTTGAGAAATATTTGACATTTCAGGTTCATTAGCAATAAGTAACTCTTGAACTCTGAAATGAAAATTAAGAGTGATGCAGCAAATCACTATTAGTCGGTTAGTGGATTAATAAATGGGTATTTCAGCAAACTGGAGTTCACTAAACTGACCCTTTGTCCTTTTATGAGGTTTTGTGAGATTCATAAGTGTATATTCATAAATGGAAAAGTATGTTGGCTGCTGAAACATTACATTAGGGCTGTCAAACGTGCGGCTTGCGGGCCAGATATGTCACGCGCTGGCCACGCCCATGCCTGGTTTAGTGAAGGAGGGAAAAGTCCCGATATGTCACATGACGCTGCCGTGTCAGCACCAGTTTGACACCCCTGCATTACATCGTGATCACAATTAGTCCCTGAAATGATTGATATCAGTTTTTTCCCCCACTGACTGCAGTCAAATGTGAAACTCCTTAACAGAATTAATGATGTGTTTGGGTGTGTTTACATCTGGAACCACAACATTTAATATAGAAATTATTCCTTTGGGATGATTAACCTATGTTGGCTCATTTATCCATGCCAAATTATATGATTGTACAGTCATGCAAGGAACACTTAGGTATGAACTGGCTTTGTGAACTGCATAGCTATGTGTACATGCCTGTTTAAAATCAAAATTCAACACAAGATTCCTATTGTGTTTACACTTTGTGTCAACAACACAAACCCCATGGCAACTGGCAGACCCCTTACCCTACTTCAGTTAATTTTGTTTTAAAAACAATATGAATCGAAAATAGTCTTTACTGTAACAGATTTGCAAAACAAGGTGCAACTTTCCAAATTTGCCTTCGTTGATACCCATGAACCTCCTATATCTCTCAGAGGCATTGTAAGAAAACAATGGAAAATAACTCTTTTGACTTGTTTTTCTCTATCTTTTTTATAGCTTTTTTTGTTTGTTTGGTTTTCTGTTTTTCTCCAGGAAAATGGTAGTCAAGTTAGAATGGTAAAATGTACTTGGCAGAGGCAGGAAATGGTGACTGGGGGCAACTTCACAAGTTTGCATTCTAATAAGTTATTGTTTGCATTGTGACTATTAAGCATCCATGAAGGGTTTAGGACAACGTGCCATAGGCAACTCACCGTGAACCATGTGCTGTGGAACAATTCACCGCAGGTCAACAGTTATACTAATATCGAAGAAATGGTGGAATAGAATTATTAAAGAAAGGATGCAAAAAGAGGGACAAAATGAAACGTGAATGACAAAAATTAAGAGATATGTTCCTACCGGTTCGGACTGGTTCTACCGAGTAGGTAGTAGGCCACTGGTGACATCACGGAGCTGGTTCTGCTGCCATCTTTTTTTTGGATTTTTTTTTTGTGGGGGGGGAAATAAAATTTCCGGATTTTTTTTCCTGTGCGCATGCATAGGAGCCAGATTTCCAGCACTGTGCACGCATCACCATCTTGTTTCCGGCCCTTTTTTTGGGGGGGGAATTTTCCCCCCACATTTTTTTCCTTCTGCGCATGCGCAGAACCTGAGTTTCAGTCACTGCACATGCGTTGCCATCTTGTTTTCAGCCTTTTGGGGCGGATTTTTCAGGGCTTTTTTCTACTACGCATGCACAAGGCAAGCCCATGCGGCGCGGGAGGCAGCGAACCGCCGGCGAGGTAAGCTAGAACCCACCCCTGGATGGGTTCCTACTGGTTCGTCCTGGTTTGAGAAAACCAGTAGCACACGCTAGCTCCCAATCCCGAACCGGTGCAAAGGTAAGTGAAACCCACCATTGATTAAAACATTTTGAAATTTCTTTAAATAATGAAATTGAATTGTTGAATTGTCCCATGGCAAGTTGGATGTGGTGAGTTGGGCCATCCTCTCCATGCAGCCATGACAGCAACCACAGCGTATTCTTAAAATTCCTTATATGCTCAGTGGCCTCAAAAGATTGCCTGCCCATTGTACCAAACTCAGTTATGGACCTAAGAAAATATTAAAGGCTCATTCTCTTACTCAGGATTAAATGATGCACCTATCTGCTTTGTACGAGACCGAGGGTACAATGAAGGACATGTCATCATGCCAGGCCCAGCTTACAGGCATCTTGGAACCACAGCAGATAAGATTTTTCCCAATAATACTTTGCCAGCATTGATAACAGAGGGAGTCGGAGCAAATCTTGCACGTAAGTAATGTCATTTATTTATTTAGTCAAACATGTATTAGATAACAGATATAAGTATAAACATGATTATGAATACATGAAATGGATATGAATAAAAGGGAACATTAGGACAGGGACGGTAAGCACGTTGGTGCACTTATGCACGCCCCTTACTGACCCCCTTAGGAACAGGGTGAGCTCGACAGTAGACATTCTAAGGTTAAAGTTTTGGGAATTTGTGGATGAAACCACAGAGCCAGGTAGTGCATTCCAGGCATTGACCACTCTGTTGCTGAAGGCATATTTTCTGCAATCGAGTTTGGAGCAGTTCACTTTAAGTTTTTATCTATTGTGTGCTTGTGTATTGTTGTGGTTGAAGCTGAAGTAGTCGTTGGCAGGTAGGACTTTTCTAATTGAATTAAGCTTATTTTAGGTTTTATACTATAGTTTCCATGAATTTGCCTAAAATGTTAGAAAACTTCAATGCTGATTATTAGCTGCTAGAAAAACACCCCCAAATGTAGGGTCCATATGTACATTTGGAGCCCAGTAAGTTCTAAGAAATACTGTGTTGTATAGAACGTAAATACATGCATTCCTTTCTGCATACAGAACAAGAATCAAGATTGCTTGCCTTTTGCCCCTCCAGCAACCAGGAGTAGAAACAGTCCCAGAATTCAACTATTGCCTTAGAACTGATGAAACCTCACAGGGAAGATAGAAATCACTCATCAAACTCCCCTTCCATCCAATTGATTGCCAAGTTAATTTTCAGCACGCCAGCTCTTTTTCTTGCTTCCCATTCATTCTCATTTTTACATACAGGGCAATCAAGATTTGATGCACAGACTTCTCTACCTGTCTCATCATGTAATCTACAGTAACTGCTTCCCCCAATCCAAACAGGTAAGATGCCCCAGACGTAGCTGGAGGAAGAACAGAATGCATGTGTCAAATACCCAGGATGTCAGGCAGAACAAAGGCACCTCTTTCATTGATTTTAAATTCCACTCGTTTTTATGTACTTCCACTTTCCTGGAACTTGACAGTGAGACTGCTGTCTCATATTTGACAGCCAGCTTGACAGTTTGAGTTGAAGACATAGCACAGTGGTATTAACCAGGCACTGACATTCCACAGTGTTTGTGGAATGTCTAGTGCAGGGGTGTCAAACTCACGGCGTCACAACGGCGTCACGTGATGTATCGGGGACTTTTACCCCTTCGCTAAACAGGGTATGGGCGTGGCCAACATATGACGCTTTCAGTACACGGGCTGGGAGTTTGACAGCCCTGGTCTAGTGGGACCATGTGAGCCTTCCACTCACATGGGAACAAGTTCAACTGATTGAACAATAAAGATAAATGACCAGCACATATGTGCTGGTCGTTCCCTACTCTAGGGGGCGGTGCTCATCTCCGTTACAAAGCCAAAGAGCCAGCGCTGTCTGAAGACGTCTCTGTGGTCATGTATAATCTGTCACATATTGGGACATATTTCTAGATTAGTTTTATATGATCATTTGTACCATATCCCAAAGGTGATGTTCTCTTTATATAAAGTCTTAGTATTCTAGTTTTACAGGGTTTATTAAATTAGACTAGATTTCTAGTAGTATGGACAGAATGGATCTTAGTTTACAATTTCACCTTATCAACCTGTGTTGACTACTTGTCCTGATCTTTACAGTCTGTTTAAAATTTAATAGTGATTTTCAGATTTTTAAAATGGCAAAATGTAGGTACATGAAAGCTTTAAATTTCTACCATACTTGTAAATGTTTGGTTTTCCATTTGCATTTGTTCCCTTCTTTGCTTATATTTTTTCTTAAATGTTCAATATAATGCATATAATTTATATGAAATGAAATTGAATAAATTTCATTTATTCATTTTTTTTTAAATGCCTCACAGGAAGTTCATGATAATCAACTGCATCCTGACAAGATAGGTATTTGTAAAAAAAAAAAGGAACTTAGAATTAGTGTAGATTTGCAACAATAGTAACTACAGCTTAACAATATTCTGGACTTCAACCAGTTGTCTTTTAGCTAAAATTTAGCATGAAATTTTAAACACCTGAGTCAATTCCCTGAGTCAAATCCACACCAATTATGTTGTGGACTATGTATGTATATGTGATATATAATTATTTTAAAAAAAGAAATAATTTTCTTCCCATTTCAGAATATCTCTATTATGAGGCATATAAAAACACCAAATGCTTCTTAAATACACTGCTGCTAGTCAATTCTGACTCAGTCCCTTTGTACGTGCTGCAAATAGTAGTTTATCAGTCAAAATTGCTTATTACTTTCACCAAATGAAAAATAATCACAATGTCCCTGGCTCTATTTATCCTGCTATATGGGTAGACACCAAGTAACCGAGGCAGTCCCCCAACTGATATTTGAAACCAGCATGAAACATTTCCACCAGACTGTACTGTAGTTGGGCTTTCACTAACCCCATTATAATGACTCACTGGAGAAGAGCCTAATGCTGGGAAAGACTGAGGGCAAAAGAAGAAGGGGAGGGCAGAGGATGAGGTGGCTGGATGGAGTCACTGAAGCAGTCGGCGTGAGCTTAAATGGACTCCGGGGGATAGTAGAGGACAGGGAGGCCTGGAGGAACGTTGTCCATGGGGTCGGGATGGGTCGGACCTCGCGACTAACAACAAAAACAACAACCTAATGTAAGACACCTTACAGGGTTTCTCACACACACACACACACACCTTTCTATCTCTTGCAAGCCGAATGCGACGTCTGTTGCGAGGGTAGCCACTTTGCCACCAGTAGATGGCGGAAGGCAACATCCCATTTTCACCAGTCGCCAAGCAAACCCTGCCCAATGGAGCTATTTTCCCGCCTCCCTCCCCTTCCTCTCGGTCCTCCCTTTCCATCCAAATTTGCAGCCAGCCCCGCCGCATCCTCACGAAAACTCCTCCCGCTGCACCTGAAAAAGGCGTCTATTGACAAACTTGGCTGAAAGAAGCGAGGCGAGCGCTAGGCGAGTAGATTTAGGATCTGGAGCTCCAAGTCCTGTGTAAACCGTCCAGAGGAAGGAGGCGGGGTGCGGAGGGGGGGGGCAGAGAAACACCCGGAGATACCGGAGGGAAGAATTGGCTTGTTGGTTCGATCAGCGGAGCTGTGCGCATCGACTCGGCTCTCCTCCCGGTTCTTCTCTCCCCCCCTCCCTCCTCTCCCGATTCACACCCCCTTCGGCTCTAGCTGGGCTTGGGCTGGCATCGCTCTGCACTGCATGACAGCTCCAGGCTCCGAAGACGACGTAGCAGCCGGGAGTGGGAAGCCAAGCCCAGCTGAAGAAGATCTAAGGAAGGCTAAGCGCCGGGGATCGGCAGGGGTGTGAGCCCAGAAGGCACCTTGCCCTGTCTGATTCCCAGGGCGCTGCCTCCTCCTCCTCCTCCTCTTCCTCCTCCTCGTCTCCGATTGCCTTTCGCTCCTGTTTATAACCCCACCCCTGACCTTATTCTCTGGCCGTCCAAGACTGAGCAGAAAGACAGAAGCCCAGAGAGAGGGAGGCAGATAATAGCACCGGGTCAAGGAGAAATACCTGCGCATCGCTTAGACTGCAATTGATGGGAGATACACATTTCTTTCTCTAGGGAAGCTGGTTATTCGCCCGCCCCCTTTTCTCTCGCTCTCTCTCTCTCTCTTTAAAGAGAAGAACCCGGCCGAAAGCAGAAAGGGGGAAGAAGAAAAAGGGGTGTGGGAGAGTCTGCTCCAAAAGAGAAGAGAGGGCAGGGGCAACGAAAGGAATCGGAGAGAATTTCGCCGAGCGTTTCCCTCCCTTTGTTGAATGAGAAGGACGGCGGCGGATCACCATGAGCACCAGCAGTAAGTACAGCTCTCCCTTGGTTGTTGTTTTTTTGGTGTTTTTTTTGGGGGTGTGTGTGTGAGGAAGGAGGAGTAGCGGCTTCTTTTGCACTCCGCCTTGTAGGGACGAGGGGTGTCACGGAAGGATGGACCAGGTTAGGGGTTTGAGAATGTTTTTTTTCCCCCAGTTTGGGGTTTGGGATGAGAAAGGATGGGCGTATTATGTGGGATGGGTACACCTGCTGATCATCAGCCCTACCTCGCAACTAGAATTTTTGACAACTCGATTTAAATGTGTGGGGGGGTGGCTGTTGGGGGGGGGCGTGTCACATGCACAGACACCTAACTGCTCTAGGTTAAAGGGGTCCACTCACTGGTGTCTTCAGGCTGGGCCCCTACCTGTGCCTCTAACTAAAGATAGGCGGTAATCTTTTCGGTGGCATCTCAGGGCAGAGTTCAGAAGGGTGACAGGGTTGGGAGATGAAACTGTGACTGTATGTGTAGGTGCATCGATACGTTGCCAAACGTTTCCCACTCTTTTATTAGACTGCAAGATCTCTCTCTCTCTCTGTGTAGTGGACAATGTGATAGCACCTATTGATTAGAAGAAAAGAAATGGCAAGACGCATTCAGAAAAGTGCCACATCTGAATTTGTAAAGGAGTAAAAAAAAAAAAAAAAAGAGGTTAAAAAACGGAACTGTGTCAGACCAGTTTTAGAGATAGGAGGGTCCCAGTTTCTATAGCACTGAATTTGACAAATGGGTCAGAAATATCTGCTGCTGGGGTTGATGTTAGTCTTGCTGTTTTGTTTCTCTTGGTATTTTCACTCATCTGTGAGGCAAATGAAGCCACCTTGTAGCCTTCCTTCTCTGACAGCTAGAGGAGAAATCTTTAGCAGCTTTTAAATACTGAGATTTCAGATTTTCCAGGATTTGGGGGAAAGGAATAAATAGGTAAGGTTGCAGGGTTGGGTCAAAAACTCTTGGATTCTTGCTTAGAGAGTTAACGTCTCATCTAGATTAACCAAAGGTCTTGACAATGATGTGGGTCTACATATTCATAAGAAAACTCTTCCTTTGTATTCGTGTCCTTGGGATTTGACTTCATATTGCAATTAGAAAATATTTGGCAGGGGATTTCCCCCAGAAGGGCATCAGTGTTCTTCTTCTTCTTCAGGTTCCTCCCTCTTTCTTTTTGGGTTGGTCCTAATTTTCTCGAGACAAACAGGTGGTGCTAGTGCTGCTCCAAAGGTGACAGCCAAGGAAAATATTTCAATCCGAAGAACGGGTGATTTTTAGATTTCATATGCCACAATCTCAAGAAAGAAACTGCCCTCGGTGTTTTCCCTATGAGTCACAAATGAATTACGAGCTCGAAAGGATGCTCTGATAAGTAGGCATAGATAATAGGCCCCACTAATATATTCTTTTCCATCCAGTAGCTGCCTAATAACAAAAGCCTAGAGCTCACCTGCACCACCCAACAAGGTGTCTTACTCAAGACCAGGGTGTTTTCTGCTTGGGTGGCAGAAAAACAAGGCTAAGCAGAATGAGGGAACAGTCCTATCATACACAACCAATAGCTGGGTAACGGTGGTCCCTTTTTTTCCTGGTAATCATGTGGGATTAATGTTTCATAAATCCATTATTTGTCCAGGAGTATTGCCCCTCCCTCTCAGGCTCTACAGTTGTATGCACTTTCTGCACTCTGTTCAAAGTCCACTTCCATAGCGCCATTCTGCAACTCAGGACTTCCAATGTAGCGGCTGTGCTCCCCATCATACCATCTACAGACAATGAGAGTATAAGTGCCCCTATCCATGTGCTGAATGGGAAGAAGCCATTTTACAAGTATAGCATACACTTGCTATGTTTATTACTGCGGTATGATATTAGGAATATGAAGGGAAAAAAGGCAATTTACTCACATCAAGACATTTTTGCTTAGCCTATTCTTAATTTGGTCCATACCTGCCTGAGCCAAAGTGGGCTCAGCTGTGATCAACCTACCCAAACTGTCAAGTCACATTTGCTTGCCTTTGCCTTCCCTTCTGTACCATGATGTGATACTGAAAAAATGTCTTTTCCTCCCAGGGCTCTTTCTGCTCTTTTACCATGTTGCAATGGATCATTACTTATCCTTTATGAAAGTCTGGAAAGCAAGAATTACCCTTTTCAAATTAATCCAAAATTGGAATCTCACAAAGTTACTAGCTTCAAAAGAAGCCACAAATGTATTTCTATTAATGTAATATGACTGCCTTCATCCCATAGAACCATATATTATAATCCTAGTAAAGCAGCAATCAGTCATTATCTTGGGTAGAAGGAAAGGGCTTATTTTGCAATTCTAGAAGGCCCACATCAATGAAATCAACCAGTAGTGGGAAAGATTTACATACTGATCTTACTGCAATAAAACTAAAAAAGCTATTCTTTAATTAACTTTGTTGGGGTGAATGACAAACATTCATTTATATGGAAATCATGAAAGAGACGTTGTTAAGATAAATAAATCTGCCAGTTCCTATTATCCTCAACTATTGTAGATCATCCTGAAATTCTCTTTGCTTGATCTTCTTAAGAGTAACCTTTTCCAACAATGATATCTTTTAGAAGTTGACCATATCTGAATGACACTAGGTTGGAGAAGTTTGTCCTATATAAGACCATGGTGGAATTAATATAAACCAACATAGATCAGGGTTCATTTTGAATTATTGCTGCACCACAAGCCATGAACCATGCCCTCTAGTATATTAAGATGCACAGTATCTCCTAGAGGGTAATATCTAATCATTAGTACAAGTATTTAGCTGCACAGTTTGAGAACATATACAAGAAAGTAGGTCCTATTTTCTTTGAAGAACATACTTTCAGGTAAACATGCTTAGGATAACATTGTATGTCAGACTGTGTCCTAGAAAGCAGGGCTATTTTTAATTCATCATTTTAACAATTCTTTATTATTTTGTTATAGCTAATACAAATCCAAAAAGCGGTGTAATACCTCAGCAGTTAAAGAAAGATGTCAGCTGGAAAGATGACAGTCTGGGTTCAAGACCTGAGCACCACACAATGGGATCAGCTCCCATTTCTTGCCCCACCCCCTGCCCACCTAGCAGTTTGAAAGCATGCAAATGCAAGTAGATTAATAGGTACCACTTTGATGGGAAGGTAATAGCATTCCATGTGCCATTGGCATATAGCCATGCTGATCACATCACCACAGAAAAGGTCTTCAGACAATGCTGGCTTCCTTGGCCAAGAAACAGATGAGCAAAAAGCCCTAGAGTTGGACATGAATGGACAGGGAAAGCTTTACCTTTAATATAATTCCAAAAGGTCTCATCAGAAGATATTAATTTCATAATGGGAAATCTCACTATTGCCACAGACTTCTGTTCCTTCTCTCCAACAGCCTCTGTCTGAATATTATTCCCAAATTAATTTTATTCTGAGAGGAATTCCTGTTCATATATCCGGAAAATATTTTTTTTAAGTAATGTCTTTGTTTTATGGTTTTCTTTCAATTCTGAGACTATCTTTACAGAAAATACACAGTGAGGGTGAATTTGTTTTTCCAAATCTGGCGGTATACTACCAAGCTTACCTATTATCAAGTTATTAATACTGGAAGCCAACAATTGGTGTTCTGGTTTGGGCAACTTTGGAATATAGATATAGTACCTTTGGTTGGATGGGTGCTATTAGGATCTAAATATACTAAAACTCTAGTATCTCTGGAAATATATCAGTTAGAAATGTAATGTCTAAAAAAAAGAAATTTTGTTCCTTTTTCCCATGCTAAATTGACTTTATGAGAAAAATACAATATTAAAAATTGGGGGAAAGATGGCAATATGGAAAAATTGGATGAAAGTGGGATATTAACTTTTAACCAATTGATAAATATGAGGTATCACAATGGCTTAATGGTTAAGATGCTGGGCTTGTTGGTTGGAAAGCTGACAATCCAGGTTTGAGAACTGGGTGTTGCATGATGGAGTGAGCTCCTGTTACTCACCCCAGCTCTTGCTGACCTAGCAATCTGAAAGCATAAAAATGCAAGTAGATAAATAGGTATCACTTCAGTGGGAAGGTGTTTCACTGGACACTCTGTGCTGCAGTGTGATGTCATGCTAGCCAGATGACCACAGAAACGTCTTCAGACAGCCCTGGCTCAATGGCCTAGGAACAGAGATGAGCACCATCCCCTAAAGCCGGCTACAACTAATGGAGTAAAATCCACAGATACTCCTTTACCTTTACCGTACATCTGTATAGAAAAGGATTGTCTAGGACAGCATTTTATTACAGATATAATAAAGACAATACTTTAAAACATGTGTTTTTACAATAACTACAATGTTACTAAGTTTTGGGAGAAAGCAATGGGCTACACAAAATTGACTGTGTGTTAAAAGCTAAAATTTTCAAAGGATAACATTCTCTTGAATTATATACCCAATACGTGGAATTTGACAACTGGATAATGTAAATGGATTCTCTGTGCCCTTATAGCTAAAAGACAACAGGTTCTCTCATTTGCTGCATAGCTAACTTGTCTGAAGAAATGAGTTTAGGCTGAATTACAGGATACTGTACCAGGAGAAGCCTGTTCTACATGGATTTTTCTCCCCTTTTAGGACAAGGGAGAACAGTCTGCCTTTCACTCAACACTAAGAAATATGTAGTCCTATTCAGAGGTGGGTTTCAGCAGGTTCTGACCAGTTCTGGAGAACTGGTAGCGGAAATTTTTAGTAATTCGGAGAACCAGTAGCGGACATTTTGAGTAGTTCAGAGAACTGGTAAATACCACCTCTGACTGGCCCTGCCCCCATCTATTCACTGCCTTCTGAGTCTCAGCTAATCAGGGGGAAATGGAGATTTTACAGTATCCTTCCCCTGCCATGCCCACCAAGCCCCACCCACCAAGCCCTGCCCACACAACCAGTAGTAAAAAAAATTGAATCCCACCACTGGTCCTATCGATCTGATTGATCCTTTGAACCATTGCTCTTGCTATTAATTTGCCACTAAATTGAGTCTACCAATAAGTTTCAATGTCCAAAAACATCCCATGTATTCTAGGCTCAGTGAGAAGATATTCTTCAGTCACTTCATAGTAATGTCAAACATTCACAACCCAGACATTGGCACTCAAATGCCATATCTCTCTATGAAAAAAGGCAGAGAAGTTTGAGATAGAAACATAAGAGGCAAACAACTTTATGGCAAAAATAAGAAAACCAGGTGGTAAAACATTTAAAAAGTAGTCTAATCAAACTACAAGGGCTCAATCTTGGGAAAGTTGACTTGAAGTCTTTTCTCAGTTTAGCCTTGGTTTCCTGTCTTTAAATACCATTTAAACCTCATATAGGCTCATTGAGAAGACAGCTAAAATAACGATCACAAATCAACTTTGCAAACTGAATTGCTTGCACTTGATGTAGCATAGTGTCTAATTTTCACATTTTCAAATAGACCAACACAGGACAAGGAACAGGAATTTCAGCTAATGGAATAGAATAACAGAGTTGGAAGGGAACCTAGTCCAACCCCCTGTCTAGGCAGGAAATCCTACACCACTTCAGATAAGTGGTTACCTAACATATTTTTTTAAACTTCCAGAGGATTTGCAACTTCTGGAGGCAAGTTGTTCCACTGATTAATTATTTTAACTGTCAGGAAATTTCTCCTTAGTTCTACGTTGCTTCTCTCTTTGATTAGTTTCCACCAATTGCTTCTTGTCCTGCCTTCAGATGCTTTGGAGAATAGCTTGACTC
>JANHFT010007704.1:438211-453437 GCA_032467955.1 Pseudoxenodon macrops | reverse complement strand
CTTCTTCTTCTTCTTCTTCTTCTTCTTCTTCTTCTTCTTCTTCTTCTTCTTCTTCTTCTTCTTCTTCTTCCTCTTCTGCTCCTTCTTCTCCTTCTCCTTCCTCCGCCTCCTCTTCCAACTTGCGTTAATATTGACTTTAATTTTATTAAATAAATACTTAGAACATATCAGTGGGTTTAACATGAGAACAATATTAGTAGTTGAGGGATTTTTTTCTCACTGTCTTCTGACTCTTGCACTTCCTCTCTTCTACTCTGGTGCAGCCATGAGGAGATGGAAACATTTGCTCTTGTATTTTTTCCCCAACTGGCTCTGGTTTGTTATACATATATAATCCTAGAATTGTGTGAACCTGGGCATTTCTTTCCGAGGTAATGTAGTCAAATCTCCTTCTAAAGCATTTCTGTCAGGTGAAAGGAACCAGAATGACTCTATGAACAGTCAAAGTAGCTTCTTCATTTTTCCCCCTGTTATTTACAAGAATCTCGACAGACTAAGTGCATTCTCATGGGAACAGACAGATAAAGGTTTTAGTAGTCTGACTTCTGTCGCTTTCTCCTGTTGAGAGACTCTAAACTAGCCAGCCACTTTACTCCCCCTCTCTACTCTAGCTAAAGATTACATCACAATTTCAGAAAGAAGGCAATCCAACCTCTCTTTTAAGACCTCTAGTGAATGGGGGCATAGCCTTCATAAAATGATCTATTTCACTAGTTGACATTTTCTTCTTACTAAATTTCTTTTGAACCTACTTCCCTGCAGTTTGAACCCATTGATTCTAGTTCCGCCCTTGGGCCAAGACAGAAAATATCCATTCTACAGAGAGTGAGGAAGGCTTTTGACAGAGACATGTAGGAACTGTTGCTTCCAAGGACTGAAATTTTTTTTAAGTCCAGAACACATCAGGGAGATGCCTCCCTCATTCACTAAGGAAGGGGTAAGCAATCCATGGCTCTGGAGCCACATGTGGCTCTTTCATCCCTCTGCTGTGACTCCCTGTTGCCAGTCGGCTCCACAATTGATACGGCTTTTGGTTAGGATAGGTAGAGGAAAAGGCTAGGAGGAGACTCTATGGTGGGGGAACCAGACTTCCGGTCAGCAGTGGAAAAAGGATGCCATGCTAGGAGCAGATTCTATGGCCGGGAAAGTGGACTTCCAGTTGGCTCCAGAATTGAACAGGGGGCTTCCAGTTAGGACCTTTGTGGATTTTTGAGTGTTTAAGGTTGCCGATCCCTGCACTAAGGTCTAAGAAGGACAAGGTACAGCCCTGTCAGACTTGTAGGATTCAGTTGGCACAGCCAATCTCAGTCAAAAAATAGTTTTAGCTTTCTGTGGTGTTAACCTGGTTTCGTCTACCTAGTGGGGCTGACACATCCCTACCTCTATATCATAACCCTTTAAATAACTGCTAAGCTCGCCAGCAGTTCTGAATAGAATTTAGTTTTTTTTCTATCTTCGCCATCTTGATAGTTCTCTTCTAAATTCATTCCCCTATGTCAGTCCCTGTGTCAGTATTCTAAGTGGGGGCTTAGGCTTACGAAGGCAGAGAAGATAGAACAATCATTTTCTATTATCTGACTTCATATGTTATATCCCAAAATAGCATTTGCCTTTGTAGTGGTTTCATCTCCCTATTGGCTCATGTTCAACTTGTGATCTAATAGAATACCTACACCCTAAACAATGGTCTATAAACCAAGTAGCAGTTATAAACCACACTCTAAAACCTAAAACAAGCTAGCCACAGTTGGAATACTGCATCTAGTTCTGGTCACCACAATATTAAAAAAAAGACAAGAAACGATGGTTGGAAACTAACCAAGGAGAGAAGCAACCTAGAATTAAGGAGACATTTCCCATTGGCTAAGAGCAATTAACCAATGGAATAACTTGTCTTCAGAAGTTGTGGATAGTCCATCACTGAAGGCTTTCAGAAAGAGACTGGACAACCATTTGTCTGAAATGGTATAGGATCTCCTGTTCAAGCAGGGGGTTGGACTAGAAGACCTCTGAGGTTCCTTCCTACTCTATCATTCTATGTTCTACAGTATGACTTAGTGTGATGTGCAAAACTGTTCTCTGTTCTTAAAATCCTTAATGGTATTTCAATATGCATGAATGTCAATTTTAATGTGGAGGATCTTGCCTGAGGACTGTTGAATTGATCACGGTCCATCAATTCTATGGATTGATAAAAAGCTGAGTACACATTTTTAATAGTTTTTGGGCTCTTCTACTCATAGCATTTACACCTATATTTCCACAACATTGTTTCCCTTGGGCAGTTGCATAAGTTGCAAAATATCTCTTTTGTGATTTGCAATGCTATGGCTTTTCTGAGTGGTCCATTTCACAACTGGGATACAGGAGGTTTAGCTGGTACTGCAGCTTGTCTCAGGGGCAGCCTTTCACATTCTGCATTATTTGCTGATGTTGAACAGTATCTAAGCCATAACTGAGGATGACACAATATCATCAGGTAGAAATTGCTATCACTGTCACTACAAGAGAGCTTTCATGCTGACTGACTTCACAACTCATACAAAGCCGCTCTAAACTTGGTTTGATTTTGGTTGTTTGAATCCAGATATTCCGTTCTGCAGATTGTGGTTTATGGCTAAGCCATGTGATATGAATCCAACAACCAATGGTTGTTCAACACACCATTACCAAATAGGGCATGGCTTAATATGACGTGCAAATCAGGTCACTAAAAAGGAGGTTTGTCCACAACTGAATTAACATTGGTGAAGCTGCTTGCTGTTCTTGGATGCAGTGTAAAATGTGGTCTTTCTCATTGCCAATACTGAGAATGCAACCAATAAGCATTTGTAAATAAAATGGAATGAGAGATGGAGGTGGCTCTTACGTGTTGCCTGTGATTATAAAATAATGCACTCAGTACACAATGGGCACCAGATGACAACTATGAAAATTATAGTATTCTCTGTAGTTTTCAGGAAAAATTCAATACCGGTAGTCCTCGACTTACAACAGTTCATTTAGTGACCATTTAAAGTTACAAAGGCACTGAAAAAAAGAACTGTTTTTCACACTTATGACCATTGCAGCATTCCCACGGTCATGTGATCAAAATTCAGTGGCTTGGCAACTGCCTCATATTTATGACGGGTGCAGTGCCTCGGGATCATGTGACCGCCTTTTGTGACTTTGCTACAATGGGGAAAAATGATTCACACAACAACCGTCTTACTAACTGAACAACTGCTGTGATTCCCTTAATAACTGCGGCAAGCAAGGTCATAAAATGGGGCAAAACTCATTTAACAAAGGTTTTACTTAGCAGTAGAAATTTTGGGCTCAATTGTGGTCGTAAGTTGAGAACTACCTGTTATGTATGCATAGAGATGCAACCATTCCAGGAAAGGTACCCAAGATCACTCCCACAATAAGTTTCTTCAGAGAGCAGGTTGATCATGGGGGAGGATTTTGCAGCATGGCTCCAGAAAGTTGCAAACATCATGAATTTAGCAATAGGCAAAGATTTCAAGTACATGAACTGAAGTAGAGAAACTTCCCTGACCACCTAATGCGTATACATCTTGTTTGCAATCCTTGTTGCAACCAAGTCCTTGGGCCACGCCCAAATCTCTGTAGATTGATAGTGAGATACAGATCAAAGTTAGAGATTGCTCTGGTACATTATATAGAACCACTATATGGAGGGTTACTGTGTTTTCGTCCCATAATCCTACTATCATTTTTTTTATGCTAAATTACAACAAATATTATTTGTTATATTTTTCCTAATTTAAGTCAGAAAGAGATGAATCCTATGCACTTATTTATAAAATTGCACTCTGCTACATATTATGTAACCATTTCCAGAAATACAGAATCCTTAACTTATGACCAATCGTTTAGTGACTGTTCAAAGTTACAACAAGCCTACCCCAGGGGTGGGTTCTAACTTACCTTGCTGCCGGTTCGCTGCCTCCCGCACTGCGTGGGCGCGCCTCATGGGCACGAGCATGCACAGTAGAAAAAAATCCCAAAAAATTCAAAAAAAAGTAAAAAGGCTGAAAACAAGATGGCGACGCATGCGCAGTGCCAGAAACATGGCTTCTGTGCATGCGCAGAAGAAGAAGAAAACCTGAAAAAATTCCAAAAAAAATCCCATCCCCCCCAAAAAAATCAAAAAATAAAGATGACAATTATTCAGACTGGTTCTGCAAATTTTCCCATTTATATCAATTTAGATGGGATAAAATAGTAAAGATACATCTCAATTCCAGCAAACTTAGGATTTGAACTTTACATAGTACAATAATGAGAAATGCATGTATAAATTTTACTCAGAGACTAAGATCATGCTTTTTAAAAATTTATATAAAAGTGAGTATGTAGATCAGGGGTGTCAAATTCACATCATTACAGCCGCGTCACATGACGTATCAGGACTTTTTTACCCTTCGCTAAAATGGGTGTGGGCGTGGCCAGCGCATGAAACATCCGGCCAATGTGCCGGGAGTTTAACAGCCTTGATGTAGATCATAAAGGAAAAGATGTGCATTTGGTTTCTGAATGATGAACTTACAATCATAACTACAAGCATTGATTCCATAACATTACATTACTGTTATGTCCTATTTATGTAGCAAGAGAGCCCACTTACTGCATAACACATTAGAATTCCATCGATTGGTTTTCTGACTCATCTCTGGATATTGTATCTAATGAGCTTTTACATCATTTTACTTCATTCTTTCCAGGTTTTTTTCCCCAAAGGTACTTGAACAGATTTTTATCGTAAGATGTTTGCTAATATAAGTTATACTCATTCAAAGAGCATTCCAGGTTTTTCTTTATTGTGATGCATTCTCTATCACAAACTCATGACATTTTAAAATATTCTAAACAGGATTGGTAATTTAGTCCCAAATGTCTGGTTTCTGAATTTCCCTAATGTTTGTTATGGATTCCTGACTATACCCTTTGCTTGAGGTCAAGTCAAAATTTCAATAATACCATCCAGGTACCATTGTCATCATAGTCACATTTGAAGTAAATTTTACAGGAAACCATCAAAGTCCAGAAAGTACTGTTTCGGATACCATTTGGAGGAAGCAATTCATATACATATTAGGATACTGATGTTTCTGGAGTGGGTTTCTAGAACTTTATTGCAAAAGCATTTTTATCCCTTTTTGGGGGATTCTTGTGTCCCTCCAAATGTAGTTCATATGAGAAATGCTGTTTAACAAAGGCAATAAAAATGTTACCATTTACAATGTGCACAACACAGTTTATGTGCAACATTGAACAGTCCTGATTGTATTATTCTTTTATAGAAGCCTGGAGAGGGATGTTAATATGCCCATTTTACTGATAAGAAATAAGGCAGAAATGAATTGCCAAGAGTAAGAATTGTGACCGTGGCAAAGATATAATTTGAACCCGGGTCTTTAAGGAACTATTTCTTGACTCATTATATCTGATTGCTTGATAAAAAGAAAATTATAGTACACTTTGTAGCTAGTCCTGCAAAACCACAATAGGAGAAGAGGGCTGATTTATTTCCTTACATTTTGCCTTCAAGTGATCCTTGCTACTTTCCGTCTCACTAGATCAGTATAAATCTCAGCCTTAATGTTATCTATCCTTTAGCATTCTGTATTTATGACTTTTTCTCTTCCATGGCTACCAGACACAATTAGAGCAAATGTAAAAGGGATGTCAGGAAGAGAGATGGAGGCTGAGATTTTGAGGTACAGACTTGAGTCACAGAATGGTCACAAGCTGATTCGTCTCCTTGGAAGTTCCAGCATTTTGACATGCACACAATTTCCCAAATATATTTGTAATGTCTTTTATGATCCATAGTAATATTGAGCATTTGAGCATACAAGTATTGAGCCATGGGGGCAAAGTAGTTAGAATGCAGTATTGCAGGCTGCTCCTGCTGACTCCAGGCTGCCAGCAGTTCGGCAGTTCGATTCTCACCAGCTCTTGATTGACTCAGCCTTCCATCTTTCCGAGGTCCATAAAATGAGGATCCAGATTGTTGGGAGCAGAGAAGGCTGTAAAGCTCTTTGAAGTGGTGTATATAAGTCTAAGTATTATTACTATTGTATACCTAGTCAGAATGAGACCTTTATCTGACTGTATTTGTTCCTTGCTTCTCTTCTCTTAACTACTTTTAGCCTTTTTGGACAACTGCCAATTTGGGAATGTTATGTCACTACACCTTTGCTGAACTCTTTGTCTATCTGACCTCACCCTCTGCCCCATATTATTAATCTCTTTATATCTTGAACTTTTAAAAATTGTGTGAAATATTTCAATTAAAAAAATACAAACTAATACAAACTAAAACATACAAAAGAATGGAAAAATAAAAAAGGAAAAATATAATAAATCAAAAGCAAAGAAGTATAAGAAATGAATCACTTCTTCCTTCATTGCAAGTTAAACAATTTTATTAACTTATCATCTTCTGTTAAAACACAACAAATGATATTTTCTTCCCATACCTCATCTCTTATCTGTAAGCAAATCTTTAAAGCATCATTGTTCAGTGCAAAACACTATTAAGAGTTACTAGCGATAACACATCTATTTTAATCTTGATCAAATAAACCAATTTTACTTTCCTTCCTTTTATTTTAACAACCGTGGTATTTAATACATTAAAATAACGTCCAAGAACTTGTCTTCATTTCATTTTTTTTCTTTGTCCCTTTTCACAAAATCCTTACAAACTTTTGTTTTATAAATTCAATATAGGAAAGTTACCAGGATATTATTTTGTTTTGTTATTTGTACATCCCTTTTAATTATTAAGGTTTCACCAAGTTTCGTTTGTATTTCCAGTGTAGCATCTTTTTCTATATCATTTTTATAACCTGTCATTTTAAAACCTACTTTCTTGTTTTTAATTTGTATATCCCTTTTAATTATTAAGACATTGGCTGGTTTCATTTGTATATCTACTGTAGCATCTTTTTCCACATCATTCTTATAACCTGTCATTTTAAGATCCATTTAAAAATTAGTCTTATTCTTGTCCAGTAATACCAGTTCCTCTTACATAACATTTCTTAAAAGACAATCTATCTGTAATTGCAGACACTCTTAAATTTAATTTCTGAGTCCATTGTTCACAAATATCTTTCAACACATGCAACATTAATGTATTTTGCTCTATTCTGACTTAGTAAGTTAAATGTAACTGTTCTTCTCCTTTAATTGTAATCATTATTTCCTTCTGACTTCCTCTCGTATCCAACCATCAAAGTCCCATTCTATCATATTTTTTGTAAGAATTCAGAACAACAGCATTTTCCCACAGAAAGGATAGTTATTGCTGCTCCTTTAGAAACATCTGGTTCACCATGAATCCTCACCAGAAATGATCTGTGTACCTTGAATTTCAAAGAGTGTCTTTTAAAACTCACAATAGTTTTGTCATGTAGTTAAAGCTCAGCTCAGATGTTCACACAGACAATTAAATCTTACATGGTAAAATTAATGTAAGCAAATTGGAGCAGTTTTTCATTCTTTTGTCCATGTGTTCTTATTGTAAATACTTGTTTGTAAAGAGCACAATAATCAAATAATTCATATTCACATGTAAACCAGCTCTGACACTGCTTTTATTTATGATGCAGTTCTTTCATATTACATCCAAAGGGCTCTGAGCAATCCATACTGCTTCCTGTTTTATCCTAATAGGAACCCTGTCATTAGGCTGGTTTGAGAAATAGCAATTGGCCCAAAGTCAATAAACCACACGTGCTCTTGTTAGGTCTTGTTTCAGAAGTGCATTAGATACTGAGCAAACAGCTTGGGCTGTTTTCCTCTGCAAGTAGCCACCTTCTTGGTATTCAACCATCTGCTTCAATGAATTAATAACCGTTTTGACTAGACAGCCATGACTAGATACAACAATAAATATTGCTTGCTGAATGGCAATGAGGATGTGAAGGTTGCTTGGGCTTTTTTCTAGCATCTTTTATCAACAAATGAAGTGTCAAATCCCGCTTTGAAAGACAAGCAATTGTGCTTTCATCATTTGCTTGTTAAATGTTCTGATGTGCACTTTGCACTCCCATGCTGTTGCTCGTGCATAGACTGGGGGCATCTACCTTCAAGGTCAACTCATCTTCTCCCTTCAAATTTGTCTCCGGGGTTCTCATTTATTCTGATGCCTGTTGTCTTGGAAAATGCAAATACCCAGAAGGGTTATGTGGCAGATGTGTTTCCATCTGGAATGTCTGTCTTAATCCACCACCTCCCCATTTGATTATTGTCGACTGATGGTGCTTGGAGTTATAGAATTCAAAAGCCTTCAAACTTGGTAAGATAGCAATCATGCACAGTCATCAAGAAACTGGCATCCTGCTTAATCATGACTTGGCATGTAAAACAGAACTAAGACAAATATGTGAAATTGAATTCATAGTAGGCAATGGGTGAGGCAGCAATGATTTAGACACTTGACTACATTCCTAAAGCTTGTATGTTCAAGGATTATTTACTAATTCAAGCTGGAGGCTCCATTTTATATTAAAGACCTTGCAATTCAGATACAACAACTCATACATTCCTTGTTTACTGTTATGAAAAACCAACCAACCAACTAACCAACCCAAATCAGTTCAACTTGATACACAAATCAGATACTGTAATATATATAATCTATTCACATAAGATTAATTGAATCAGCAAATGCCTAGTAGCTGTGTTTATATAAGTGATGAAACTTTATTAGTTTTAATCTCAAATGGTCTTGACGTGGTTTGCACATTTTGCGAGACCATCTTATTAACTTATATTTGATATATTATGCAAACTGAAAAGTTGGGTTAATTGAAAAGACTAGATTAATCTTGTTAGCACAACACAACTGTAGACTGATGTGCTAACCTGGTTTTATCAGCCATTCCAGCAAAAATGCAGAGGAACATGCGTATCTTGCAGTTCCTGTTCTTCTAGCTTTCTGTTCCATTCAGAACAGAACTTCATAGATTTTCATGCATTGGAAGCTTGTGCTTTTCCATGTAAACATTATATTTGAGATAAAAAGGTGAAACACAAAGACAGAATAAGGAATTCACTTCCACTTCAAAATTTTCTCACACCCACACTATGTCTAACTGCTTAAATGGAGAATAGACTATGAAAGACTTTAGGCTTCTTCATATTAACTGTTTGCCCCACTGCCAGAATAGCCCAGCAGCTACCATATTCTATTAATCCCCCCCACACTATCAAAATAATCTTATTTTTCTACTTTTCTTCTATGTTATGCACCTTTGAACACACCTGTCCATTTCAGATAGGAATTTCAGTTTGTTATGGGCTAAATCAACAAGCTGATTGGTTACTGATCAGAGAAAGAAACACTGCTTCAACTGAATTAAGGCTTGCTAAAGTCCACGGGTGTCAAACTCACCGTGTCACATTGCCATCACTTGACATTTTGTGATGTTTTTCCCATTTGTGGAGCTGGGGTGGGCGTGACCTGCATGTAACACATCCGGCTCATGGGCTGCCAGTTTGACACCCCTGCCATAGTCTCTACCATAGTTTATGATTTATCATTTGTTGCTTGTATCTTATGATTTATGATTGTATCTTATAATTTATCATCTCTAACTTGCCACTTTGTTGTTTGTATGTACAATGTGAGCTTTTGCACTGGTGACAAATCCTTTGTGTCACACTTTATCAATAAAAAATATTCCAATAGTCCAATATATTCCAATAGAACAACCTTTATCATAAATCCTGTAGGAACATATTGGCTGTAACTCTTGCTTTGTGAATAAATTCAAAACTGGATTCAAAACTGGAGAGAAATCTTTTTCTGTTAATTACTATTTCCATCCCACCCAAGCTTCCTACTTCTCTGCATTTTTAAAAAAAAAAGGCTAATAGTATTGCATTTCGTCATTTTTACAGTAATTATTTTGGCTAGGTGGAAGGTAAGGGTGAACTGGAAAAATTATAAAATGATGCACCATTGGACTTCATTAAAGAATTTAAAAAAAGCAAAACTAAGGCTTGCAGATTCATTTCCAGAGAGAGAGATATATATGCATAGATATATAGATACACATATAAAACAAAGGCTTGCAGCTTTGTTTTGCTTTTTGTATTCTTTATCCTTTAATAAAGAATATATATATATATAATATAGTGCCAGGGATGTTGACTGGTGCAATTGACATAAATAAATGGCTCCTGAGTTTTTGTCACCACATTAAGCACTCAGTCTAACTCAGCTCTTTCATACGGCCAGTCACAAGCCCTAAATTTACTCCCTCTTGTGCTAATGGCATGTGACACTTCTGTGCTAATCCCACTAACACAACTGGCAACTCAGCTAAGTTCTCAACACTCTGAAAATGGCTTAAGATTGACCCACTGAGTGTGCACATGGGACTCAAACCTCAAATTCTAGGTAATCGGGGCAGATATAAGTCTCTCGTCAATGAATGGAGACAAGGTAAACCTTTACTGTTTTAGGGAGAACAAGCAGCAGAGGTACAACAAATGCTACTTTTTCTGTGCCAGTTTATGCCATTGTATTTCACTGTTTCCAGACTGCCTCTGTTTGAATCCTGACACAGCTGAATCCTGCTTTAATGAAGCAAATCTTTGCGAATATGTCTTGCCCAGCCGGGCACCCCACCAAAACCGGTGATAACTGCAACCATCTTAGGAGGCAAAGATTGCCACTCAACTATGCCAACCACAAAACTCAATGATCAGAGCGAGCAAAGCTGTAAATTTCACAGCTTGATAAAAAAATAAAAAATAAAAAATCAATGGGCAGTCCTCGGTGCCATGTTGAGTCTGGCAGCTTAGGACAACCGATGAACATTTAATAACTTTTCAGTGTTTTTATAGTGAAAAATCATTTTGTATGGCTACATCTAGGCTCTTTGCTGTACAATTTAAAGGCTGTTGTGCTATCCATTCCTCATCCATCCTATGTCTGTCTTAAAAGACATGTGGAGTAATATTTCAGTTATTTATTGCAGTGAAACCTCTAAAGGTAAATCAGCTGAAACTTGGAAGATTTAATGTCTCCTCTAATCTACCTTCCCTGCTATTTTCATCCCCTTCTGAAGGGGAAAAAGTTCCATGCACAGTAAAAGATGAGTTGATGCTTTCCCAATTACCCCACTGATTTTTTTTAATGAATCTTAAATTTGGCTCAAATAACATCATAACTTTTGAACTGCAAATTTGAATCCCATTACACCCTCTTGAATTTCCAAATGGAATTGGGCCTGATTGAGGTTCATTTAGTTAAATTAATGATATTATAACTTGGATATGTTTATATCCAAGTTATAATACTTGGATAGCTTTATAGAGCTTGCTAGAATCAAGCAAGACTGAATTGATTAAAAAAAAACGTATTTTAGTGTCCTCCTCTTTTTGTGAAAAATAAGAGAGGAACTGTTAATTTGTGGAATACGACAAGCTCTCAGTGATTTGGAATCAACCTGTGAATTACAATGGCAAATTTGAAGCAGAGAGACTCAGTACTGATTGGCTGATAGTTTTAAAGACAGTTTCAGCTAGCTTGGGCAAAGCAATGATTGAATTAAAGTGCTTGTTGTGAACTCTAGACCCACCTAAACAGATTAGGGGTCTGTAAATGAGGATGTGGTGGGAAATTGAAGGTTGTATTTCAAGTCCACTGGAAACAATTTGGAAATGGAAAACTAATGGGACGGTGACTGAGGTTACTGTTTAATTCTTCTCCTTGAGTTCAAGGGATATCATGCTACACAGTCTGGCATGCAAGAATGAATTTAAAAAATAATCCTCACATGGGAGTCAGTTCAGAGGACATGCAAGTACAAGCAGATGAAAAATATCCCCATAAAGTTTAATGAGTCCTGTTCATATCTACCGTGATCCCTATCAGTTTGAGTAACCATGATGTGGCAATGCACATTTAACTGCTGTGGGAAACCTCCCATGTCTATGATTTGAGTTAGCAGAAATGAAAATTATATGAGAGGAAGAAAGCAGGTCGAATGATTTGATAAGCTTCAGGGTGATGGACGTTGTCCATGGGATCGCGAAGGGTCGGACACGACTTTACAACTAACAACAACAACAAAGGGTGATGGATTTCTTCCTTCCTTGGTATAAAGGCAACTACCCATCTTTCCCCGAAAATAAGACAGGGTCTTATTTCCTTTTAATCCCCGAAATAAGCGCTTGGCCTTATTTTCAGGGAGGTCTTATTATTTTTGAGGTGCAGGAGGTGGCGAGTGTGGTCAACTCATGGCTGCTGCTATGTTTTGGCGAGGGCTTATTTTCAGGGGACGGTTTATTTTAGTGCATGCGCTCAAAAGCCTGATTGGACTTATTATCCGTGGAGGTCCTATTTTCAGGGAAACAGGGTAGTCTACAAGATGGTTAAGCCTATTGAGCAGTTTCTGGGATGATCATTTTTGGCACTTCCCTGCTGTCTCAGTCAGTGAACCATCATTTTAATTTCATAATGTCTTTTCATGCAGTTGCCACTCCAGAGCATGGTGGGGAAAACTTAGGCTATCAATTCTTCCAGCTATCAGATAACCATGTAATGGATTCAGTCAATTGTATTGCTTTTTATTTTAGCCAACTAAGATACCCAAGTAATGGAGGAAACAGCCCACCAGAGGGCACTTTGCTGAAGGCTCTAGAAATCCAGGACCCTCACAGTTCTGAATTCCTGACTGCTTTCTCTTAATGGACAAGCCAAAATTTGTTCAGAACTATTTGAATCTGCCACATCTTCCCTAGCAACTCCATTTCTTATAAGAATTTTTTTTTTTTTGCTTTTAAGTTTCATTGCTTTCTACCTCCAAAGCAACAGTTCATTATGTGTTGAACTGAGCAAGTCCACTAATATAAATCAGGTGGAAAAAGTCTTCATTTTCTAAAAGCCTTCAAAAAGAATTTGCCTTATTAAGACTATGGGTTGTCATCACCCAACTTGATCTTCAAACTCTGAGCGCAGCCATATGAGGGAGTTAACTATTTAGCTCATATTTCCATGTTAGTTTAACTTGGAAAAAAAAAGTTTCTGGGACAATACTGGCCTGCCCTCCTTTTAACTACTGTTTCGCAAAATATTGAGAGTTCTCAGAAGTTCAAAGCTCTTCAAGGAAAAATAAAAGATTCGGTTCTACACCCCACACACTGTCTTAACAATGCAAATAAACAGTATATTATATTAACATCTTGGGTAAAACTTCTGAGTGGAAACAGATGTAGCAATGAAACCCCATCCTCAGCTACTCCATGGGATTCTATTTACATCTGCATCTAACAAACCCTTCCCCATCCCAAAATGCTGATTTTGTAATATTATGAACATCTGTCCAGGCTATGGATGAGTCAGTTGCAAAATCTGGGAGAGAAAAAAAGTGATGAACAGTATAAACACAGTACAACCCACAATGATTGCAGATGGACCTAATAACATTATTCCTAATATACTGTAGTTTTATATTTTAATAGAAATATGATCCAATTTGATTTTCAAAAACAGAGCAAAAATAATTTGATGACAAAAATATACATTATAATTATATTTTTCCCCCAAAGAATAGTTTGCCTGCACATTTAAAAGTTGTATTTTTCTATGTTTAGACTCTTCATTTCCAAATGAAGATGCTATTGCTGTTTTGAATGAAATTGCAAAGATAATTAACTGGGTAAATTAACAATTTACAATTTAAATGACACTAGTCATGAGACAGGCCCAATCTTCTAGAACCATGTCATGTCCAATGATGCTGATGTGGAAATATCCCGATCCAATATTCCAATTCACATATAATAATTTTGGGGCAAATGTTATGTGCACCGTTGCAAGAAGCCTTCGAATGCAATATAGAATAGCTGAATTATTCATCAGAACAAAACCTGCAGACTCCCACTATACAGTAGCAGTGACTCCAAAACAAGTATGTGTATGTAGTATAGTGGCTCTATCAAATCAACTGCAACCTGGAAAGGTCTCTCTTGTTTGAAGTCACTACTGTGTCACAGTCTCCTTTTTAGGGAAACTGGACAGACAGGGACATCATTTTCAGCCTAGTGAATTTATAATGTCAGAGCACATATTTGGAAGCCACTTTAAACCATTTGCTGCTATAGCTGGGTTTTTTCCCCCGTACAGAGATAATATGTACAATATCCCAATATGTGGATATGTCACAAAGAACTGTAAACAACTGCATTCTTTGTAGCAGAACAGCATGGAGGAAGCTCTATGTTTGCACACACAAAGATCCGTGTTTACAAGAGCTGCAACCTTTATAATGCGTGATTTCTGGTAGTTTTCCCCATATAACATTTTCAAACTCCGAAACGTATTAGCTGAGATAATAAACTCTCACAAAGTACATGAAGCTTTTGTATGGACATCCCATTATGGAGAATCATGTCAACTAAAACTCTAGGACTTTAACAAGGGAATTTTTATTTTATGTTTGGGATACAAGGATGGATGAACAAAAAAAAAAGCTTTCAATTTTTGAATGAAATTTTATATGAAATTTGCAATAGCTTGCCTGGTTCCAGGTTGAAAATCACCAGGTTTGACAAGAAATAGTGTACTTGGCATATCACCAACACCAAAATTAATCCATCAGTGCAAAACTCTGAACTTAGTCCAAAACTCAGCAAGCCAAGGGGATCAGAGATGAGGTAAACAGTAATACCATAGGACATGATCAGAGACATGTTCTCCAAGAATACCAGAGTTTTAAGTTTAGAAGAATCCAATAGACAATTTCACAGTGTGAACTTCATGTCAGATGTTCCAGCACTGTATTATAGCAAACAAACTTCTTCTGCATTCCTGTCTTCAAAGTCTTCATCAAAATAATGGTTAAGGTGTTGGACTAGGAGAGGTGGGACCCAGGTTCAAGTTTCTTCTTAGACATGGTAACTCACTGGGAGCCATTGTATATGTTAAGGAAAGTGCATAAAACAATATACAGTATATATAATTGGAATAATATGCATGTGAATATATATGATGGTTCGGGTGTGGGCTTACTTCCGTATACATCAACTGATGCAAGTACTGTACATATATGCATACTCTATTCAAAAACCTGAGAAACCAAATGAAAGTGCAACTGGCAGTTTTATTTTTCCCAGTGGGGATATGTGGTGATCTTCTTATCCTTTTCCATTCCTGTTGTGAAATTAAGAAAACTGCATTCCATGAATT
>JANHFT010007704.1:406975-423909 GCA_032467955.1 Pseudoxenodon macrops | reverse complement strand
CGAGACAGACACAGAGAGAGAAAGAAAGAAAGAAACAAAGAAAGAAAGAAAGAAAGAAAGAAAGATGTTATTCCATCTCGTATTTTCATGATTAAGAACTACCAGGCTTGTGACATGGTTTCCAAATAGGCAGGATCCCAATTATGAATTAATCCCAAATCAGTAGTTTTAACCAACCCAAACGTTTTTAATAAGGTTTTCATGAATGCAGAAACAGCCATTCATGCATGGAGATTGGCATCTGAATTATCCATGTTCAAAGACTTGTGTGCTCATCTTTTCTCTTTATAATCCCTGTGCTTTGCACTATTTTTCCCCCTCCTGCTTTCTAACAAAACCCTGTGCTGCACCTTCAAAATCAACTTCAATGTCTACTGGGTATGTGTTTGAAGGGATGTCATTGTTGCTTAGCAACAACAGAGACTGAGTTGCCTACAGCTTTTTGCTGGAAAACCTGAGACGAAGCATTCTCATGTAATCAGTCTAAGTCATCACTTGGTATGGATTCTCGTGCATTCTAATTCAGCACAGTATGAACTCCTGTTCCTTGTGTGTTGGTTGATCCGGAATGATCCAGAAATCCTTGGGTGCACGTGCAGTAGTCCATAATAAACGTTATAAATTGCACCGTAAACAAGGCAATAGTAATTTATGTCAGTGTTCCTTACAAACTTACAAAATAGACTTTAGGGTTTGGGTACCCGCCCTTAATGAACCACCTTCGCAGCAGGCCAAATTTGGAGGAAGCAAACATCCTATGGGGAAAAGACTGGCCAACAAAGCTCCCTGTGATGTGCCATATAACAGGGTTATTCACTGACTTGCAACCACAATTGAGCCCAAAACTAGAGGTGGGTTCCTACCGGTTCGGACCGGTTCTACCGAGTAGGTAGCAGGCCACTGGTGATGTCACGGAGCCGATTCTGGTCTGTGGATGCCGCCATCTTTTTTGTTTTTTTGGGGGGAGAGGGGGAACGTTTTTTAAAAAAATTGGGTTTCCGGCACTGCGCATGCGCCGCCATTTGTTTTTGGCCTTTTTTTTAAAAAATCAGCTTTTTTCCTACTGCACATACGCGCACCCAGCAAACCGGCGGCGAGGTAAGTTAGAATCCACCCCTGCCCAAAACATCTATTGTTAAATAACACATTTCTTAAGTGTGTTTTGCCCCATTTTTATGACCTTTCTTGCCACAGTTGTTTAAGTGAATCACCGCAGTTGTTAAAGTTAGTAACCTGGTTGTTAAGTGAATCTGGCTTGCCCCATTGACATTGCTTGTGAAAAGGCCACAAAAGGTGATGATTCACGTGACCCTGGGACACAGCAAAGTTCATAAATATCAACCCGTTGCCAAGCATCTGAATTTTGATCCCATGATCCTGAGAATGCTGCTAAGGTTGTACCTGTGAAAAACAGTCCTAAGTCATATTTTTCAGTTCCGTTATAACTTTGAATGGCCACTAAATGAGTGGTTGTAAATCGAGGACTATCTGTACAGTGGCCAGCTTCCTTCACCACTTGAGAACTTTCAGAGAACAGTTTACCTGAGCCAAGCCGGAAATGAAGCCGGTCACCCCATTTTCTCTCTCTTGTTTTTGCTTCCTTCTCCCTTCTGCCAACTTCATCATCTTTATAGCTTTACTGAACCATTCTGTATTTTAATTTACAGTTTACACTCTGACTCTACTTTTCTTACTCTCCTTCTTCTTGCCTCCCCCTCTTTCCTTCCCAGGACTGTAGTGTAACTATTGCTGTCCTGGGATTTGGGAATGCTAAAGAAAAGTGTTCAGACTCCATTTATCTAATCCATCTTTCAGGCCTATGTAGAAACACAAACTTGGGCTCCAAGACGCATGATTTCCAAACATTTCTGTGCAGATTGCAGCTCAGAAAACATAAGCAAAAATATGTTTATTAAAAACAGACGTACTTTGTAGACGGCTGTGCAGAGGAAACTGTATGCAGAAATGTGCATATTTGCGTGAAATGCATATCAAAATATTATGCATAAATTTCTGATTTGCTCTTTGATCATCCATCAGAAGCTGCATGTGCAGGAATAATATTAAAGATAATGCCAAGTTCACACATACATCCCTGAGTGTAGCATTTATTTTTTCCCCTCAACTCTTCACTAAGCTCAAGCACTGGATTATTTCCATGACCTCTGCAGCCTTACATGTCCATTCTTATCAAAAGCAAGAACATCAGATGTTGTTTCTTTCTTTTCTCCCCTTTCCAGATAGAGGAATTTTTCACCCTTGCATCTGATCACAACCAAAACATATCCTGGCAGTACTATTTTTTTCCAACACATCTGTATGATGTTGTCTTCATCTTGGCTCATGAGCGAAACAGATCTAAGCGGCCTTTAGCTGTGCTCCTGTTAAAGTAGTATTTTCCACCTTACTGTCCAAATACAGCCTGTGTTTGTATAATGTATAAAATCTGCTAGGCTTTGTCACACCCATTACTTTAGAGGAAAGTCAGAAAATAACAGTGATTTGAAACAGAGGCAGGATAGGGATTGACAATAGGGACAGAAAACTTCATGCCAATATGGATTTCTGCCAATGCAGAGATACATGGAGAGCACCAATGGAGAAAAATGCTCAGGGGGAAAAAAACTTCTGAATGATAAAAGGAACAGAAAACAATTTAACCAGTATTAATGCTGTGCTCTTTTCCAGGGGTATCTGCTGTCTCTGGTTTCAGAATGGTGGGAGTGACCGGGTAACTCAAACCAGACCCATTTTTATATGTGTTCTACTGCTCGCAATGCATTTAATAGAATTCTTTATTGGCCAGATGTGATCGGACACACAAGGAATTTGTCTCTGGTGCTCTCCTATTGCCCTGTTGGGCCCATACTTTTGAAGCCAGAGACCATAGCTAGGGATGCAGTAGGCATGTTGAAGACAGGGGCCAAATGCATTCTCATTTTCCTTGACCAAACTGATGAGTACATGGTGTTATTATAAACTAGATGCATGTTTATAGATAAGTCTACCATAGGAAGCAAAGGGAATATTATTCATTTCCCCCCAAGTACATTTCATTTATTATATTTATTTTATTTATAATCTGTCTTTATTACTTTTATAAATGACTCAAAGTGACAAATATATCTAATACTCCATCTCCTTCTATTTTCCTCATAACAACAGCCCTGTGAAGTGAGAGACAGTGACTGGCTCAAGGTCACCAAGCTGACCTTCATGCCTAAGGCGGGACTAATATTCACAGTCTCTTAGTTTTTAGCCTGGTGCCTTAACCACTAGAGCAGGGCTGTCAAAGTCACGGCCCGAGGTCTGGATGCATCACACAATGGCACGCCCATTTTAGCGAAGGGGGGAAAAGGTCCCAATATGTCATGTGACCCTGCCGTGATGCCACGAGTTTGACACCCCTGACCTAGATCATTTAGCATAAGGAAGTGTTCCTTTGACCTGTTAAATAAAAGCAAAATATTTCACGCTGATGCACCCAGGACAAAAGTAAAGACCTAAGTTCTTTATAAAAGTTTATGGAAATTTCTACTCGGTGTTCATCCTAGAAGCATGCATTAAAAAATGAGGTGCTCTTCACAGAACAAGAAAGGAGACATTGTCAGGTAAAGTTCTCCTGCCTTAATTTATCTTTTGCTAATTAGTGTTTGCCTGAATTTTCAGCAGCATAGGCTACTTGATTCAATTATGTCCAAGGCTGTAAAGTAGTTGTAACTTTTGAGAACATTTGCGTAGTAAAATACCAAACAAAATAATTTCTCCATATCATATGGGCATGCTTATATTTTAGACAAAAGGGGAGAAACGAACTTCCCTGTGAGAATTCAAAGTCAGTAAAATCCAGATTAAAAACATTGCAACTCAGACCAGCCAACAGATAAAACAAGGGATCCATCACTTAAAATGTAAGAGGGAATTAAATCCTTGGGTCAGGGGTGAAATTCAGCAGCTTCTGACAAGTTCTAGAGAACCGGTAGTGGAAATTTTGAGTAGTTCAGAGAACTGACAAATACCACCTCTGGCTGGTCCCAGAGTGGGGAGGGAATGGGGATTGTGCAGTATCCTTCCCCTGGCTACACCCACCACGCCTCACCACGCCCACCAAACCACACCCACAGAACCAGTAGTAATTTTTTTTGAATTCCACCACTTGTTTTGGGTGCTCATAGATATTATCTAGCAGCCTTTAGGTAATCTTGTACAGGTAGTCCTCAATTTTAAAAAATCATTTAGTGACCATTTGAAGTTAGAAAGGCACTGGAAAAAGTGACTTATGACCATTTTTTCACACTTATGACCATTGCAGGGTCCTCATGGTCACATGATTTACATTTGGATAGTTGAAAACTTTTATGACGGTTTCAGTGTCCCGGAATGTTGTGATTTCCTTTTGTGACCTTCTGTAAGCAAAGTCAATGGGGAAAACGGATTCACTTAACAACCGTGTTACTAATTTAAGAACTGCAGTGATTCGCTTAACTAATGTGGCAAGAAAAGTCATGAAATTGGGCAAAATCCACTTAACAATTTTTTCAATTAGCGACATAAATTTTGGGCTCAATTGTGGTTGTAAGTTGAGGACTGCCTATACTTGTAAAGACCTGAACTTCAGTAGAAAACTACTGTATACAATCTTAGGACAGAGGCTGACAGGAAGAGCAACTCTGTTCGATGGAGACTTCTGCGGAAACAAGCTGCCTACTCAAGTGTTCCTCCTTCTCTCTCCCTTTCTCAGAAGAAGATACCCAGGGCTTACAATGCATGTTTCTATTCCTGATGGCTTATTCATGCCTGCTTTCAAATGGGTGGGAGAGCATCCACCCTTTCAGTGCCCTCAATGGCCTCCTTGCAAGGCACACCCACCTTTGTTTACAGGAGGAAGAAATGATTAGGCGTTGGTGACAGTCACAACATAAGAGAAAGAAAGACAGGTGCGCACAGTAGCTGCTTCTCGTCTAATTAAGGGAAGCCACGGGCCAGATGGGAAGCAGTGAAACGGAAATGCCACGTTTTGATCCGCACCAGATATAGCCACTGATGGAGGATGTGTAAGAAAAAAGTAGCACAGCCTTGCTTGAAGTTTAGGTTGCAGGTTTCCTACTCCTCCAGACTGGTAGCTAATACCATGAATCTTCCTGACACCATTCAATTTCTTTGTTTAGAGGCTCTCCCAGTGCCCTCTCTATTGCCCTGTGAATTAAACCCTCTTGGTTCTGCCTTATGCAATTCGGGCAGTTCTTTTGCGCTGTTTTCCAAGCCTTCCTTCTTTAACTATCATTCATATATTCAAAGCTTAATAAAAGCAGAAAAAAGCAGAAAGACTCCATCAAAGCAAACCACCAGGGACAAATAATAATTAGGCTACAGATCCTTAGCCACCCTCAGGGCTCAGGCACTTTGGAGAAATACAAGCATGGGGTTGTACTTTGGCATGTGTTGGGAGGAGGTGTTTCTTTATTCCCCGACAAGTAACAGAGTCATTTCTCACCCTCCACCAGAGGTGGTTTCTGAATCTTCTTACTGCCAGTTCGCTCAGGGTCGTGCCTCGAGCGCATGTAGCAGTCAGAAACTACCGTAGCTTCTGCACATGTGCAGAAGCAAAATCCAAGATGGCGCCGCCCAAGGAGCCACCGACAGAACCGGCTCCGTGACGTCACCACGGAGTTACTACCTACTTTATAGAACCAGATAGGAACCCACCTCTGACCCCCCCACCCCCAATGAATAGCAGACAACAGATTTTAAGAAAGTTGAAGATGACTTAAAAGTGGACCTGGGATTTTTTTAAATTGTTGTGTGTACCAGTCTTTCCTAACCCGGCATCAGGTACAACTGTGCTCTATGACACAAGAGAGGTTCAATATCTGAAGGACATTAGGCTCAGGAAAGGCAAGTGTTCAACTGTAGTTCATTTTATAATACTGGTAAAAGTTTTGTTCAAGACCCAAAACACTTCAAAGCCTGATTTAATAGAGCATCAGATGCCTTACCCCACTTTTTTTCGAATTAACTTCTGGTCTTCAAATATTATACAGTATATAGTTAGGTAATTTATATTTATATGTATGTATAAATGTATTAAATAAATGTTTTAATTAGGTTTTTTTATTTGTTCAAACCAAATTAAGTTGGTTAATAGGTTTAATATGATTTTATATGTTTTTTTTAAATTTTTGATTGGGAGCTGCCCAGAAATGGTTGGAAGATGAGCATATAAACTTTTTAACTAACTGTGTTTCCCCAAAAATAAGATAGGGTCTTATTTTCTTTTGACTCCCGAAATAAGTTCTTGGCCTTATTTTCAGGGAGGTCTTATTATTTTTGAGGTGCAGGAGACGGCAAGTGTGGTCACCTCATGGCTGCTACTGTGTTTTGGGGAGGGCTTATTTTCGGGGGATGGCTTATTTTAGCACATGCACTTAAAAGCCTGATTGGACTTATTATCCGGGGAGGTCTTATTTTCAGGGAAACAGGGTAAGTGTCTGAGTAAATAAATAATAAATGTATATCATGCTGCAGTCCCAAAGGAATCATAGGAATTCCCAGCATAAATAATAACAAAACACCCACAGTTAAAATGAGAAACATATAAAATGTGTATACATGTGCACTTGCACATGCTATTTTCCCATGCCATAATACAGGTAGTCCTCAACTTACAACAGTTCATTTAGTGGCCACTTGAAGTTACAATGGCACTGAAAAAGTGACTTTATGACCATTTTTCACACTTACGACCATTACAGCATCCCCATGGTCACATGATCAAAATTCAGATGCTTGGCCACTGATTCATATTTATGCCAGTTGCAGTGGTCTGGGATCATGTGATCACTTTTGGTGACCTCCTGACAAGCAAAGTCAATGGGGAAGCTAAATTCACTTAACAACTGTGTTACTACCTTAACAACTTCAGTGATTCACTTAACAACAGCGGCAAGAAAGGTCATAAAATGGGGTAAAATTCACTTAACAACTGACTCGCTTAGCAACAGAAACATTGGGATCAGTTGAAATTGTAAATTGAGGGCTACCTGTTATTTCATTGACCATATGCTGACTCCAGGTAGTAATTGGCTGGACAAATTCCCACAGTTCTGGCCGATATTATCAATGGTTAGGCATGCTAGGAGCTATAATTCAACAACAGCTGGAAAGCCATGATCTCCTGGCTGGTATATTAGAGGAATGATGGCAGTTAAATGGAGCTGCAATTAAAGCCCAGTGCTGAGAACCTGATCTGAATGGCAAGCACTTGAACTGCTTCCCTCTGTCTACAAAAACGGGCACTGACAGGAATTAGTAGAAAGTTGTGAGTATGATATTTAGGAGCTGGGAGGGAAGAATGGGAAAATGGGAAAAGTTAAACCTCTCCTTCTCTATTCCTTGAAGAGGCTGTGCTTGGTTGTATTTTGTAACTAACCTAACCTCACCCTCAGGAGTGCATCTCTGGTTTGTTAAATCTGGCACATTCATCTGGATGGGCTCCTCTTCTGAACCCAGGTGTTTGTTTTATTTGGGTAGCTGGGCCACGCCTGAGCTCCCAAGATTGGAGAAAGAGGTTGCCAGAAAGGCAGGCCTGCGTCTCTGGAACTGCTAAAGGCCTGAGTCAGTCAGTCAGCCGGAGGTCTGGGCTGTGTGAGGATTGATGGCAAGCTTTTCTCTGTTAACTCTGAACGAGCTCTTTGCTGCCTGCACACATGTACCCCCTCAAGGCGAGATTTTCAGCTGGTTCCGCCAGCTCCTTGCCAGCTGCTGGTGCCCTTTCCAGCCTATCTGTTCTTGGCCACATGCCAGTGTGTGAGTAAGATCCATCTTGGCTTGCCGTTTGTTGAACTCCGCACGTGAGTGCAGACATATTGGCTGGAGGTTTCCTGCTCTGGGGACCATATGCTGCTCTTTACATGGAAGCAGGCAAGTGGGAGGCTTCAGCTGTCAGCAAGGGCAAGCTTACTGACAGATAAAAGAAGGAAAGGCTTGCAGAATAGGTCATGTGCTGCTTGCTCACTTTGTAGGCTTTCTGGGAAGGAGGCTTGAGTGCCCAGGAAAGTCTGCACCCATTGGTGTCTGTGTGATTCTGCACACAGGTTTAAATCCAGATTCATCTCTGCTGTCTCCCATACAATGGGATTTGTCTGCGAGGATGCAATATTGAAATACTTTCTATGAAATCCTGGGGTTTGTTTATTTGTATTGATTGCTCCTGCTGCAAATAAACCCACATAGACGTTGGTTTGAACTCCCTAACATTGCTTTGTGTTGGATGGAGTGGCAGAAGTTAATTTCCCCTGGAACATAAATATTATTTTACATCAATTGTCACATTGAATTGGCTTCAGAAATACTTGCTAAAAAGCTAACTTGGTAAGAAGCCTACAACCTTTTTTCTCATTTTGGACATGGACATTATATTTGGGTCTTTATAAAATCAAAACTAGGTTATGCTTTCACACAGGTAGAGGATGAACTGGGTTGTGGGTGCCATCCCATTACGATTGCCAAACTGATCATGGCCAGTCACAAAACTGGTATCTAACAGAAGGAAAAGTGGTGAAGTTACTTTCTGCAAGCCTCTTTAGCCTCCCAGTTGGACTTTATCAATTTGACCTATGTCTTTTTTTGGTGGGGGTGGGGGTGGGTGTAGGTGACATAATGCCAGACAAAAGTTTGAACTGCACCTTCCCACAATTTTTTTTTCCAGCCCAATGTAAAGAAACTATGCAAAGGATGGACTATGGACAGAATAGGATCAAATTGGGTGTGATCAGGGGTGGGTTCTAACTTACCTCTCCTCTGGTTCGCTGGCGCGTGCGCACCTCACACACACGCACAGTACAAAAAATTACAACCCCCCCCCAAAAAGGCCAAAAACAAGACGGCAACACATGCGCAGTGCTGGAAACTCGGTTTCTGCGCATGCGCGGAAGAAAACAAAACTGGAAAAAAAATTAAAAATGTTTTTCCCAAAAAAAATTCCACAAAAAAGATGGGGGCGTCCACGGACCAGAACCGGTTCTGTGATGTCACCAGTGGCTTATTACCTACTCCAAACCGGTAGGAACCCAACTCTGGGTGTGATGAGAGACACTAGCAAAAGAAAGAGTTTGAAGTGAGCCAGATCTTGCTGGGGCTGCAAAGAAAAGCATTCCATAAAAAAGAAGAACATTTATCCATTGAGCGGAATGCTGAGCAACCTCTCAGTATGTGGTTGACTGCTCATTCTAAGCCCCACCCCTTCCTCCCTCTTGGTTGCATGATTCCAAGGAGAACATGTGCTGTGCTTTACATTGTACACTTTTTGTAGTTGTAATAAATAAGGGTTAATTAATGGGTGTAAAATGGGGCAGACCAGATTTCTAATTCCAGTTTTGCTCTTTGTATCCTGTGTGATTGCATTTCAGTTTTCCTAGCTTGTTTTATCAGGTTTTCACAAATCATGATGACCAGCTCAGCTATGAGCCACAAATTATATGCTGTCATCTGCTTTAGGTTATATAGGTAGTCCTTGACGTATAGTCACAATTGAGACCAAAATTTCTGTTGCTAAGTGAGACATTTGTTAAGTGACCATTGCCCATTTTATGACCTTTCTTGCCCAGTGGTTAAATGAATCGCTGCAGTTGAATAATATGGTTGTTAAGTGAATCTGACATCCCCATTGACTTTGCTTGTTAGAAGGTCGCAAAAGGGGAATCACGTGACCTTGGGACACTGCAACCGTCATAAAGATGAGTCAGTTGCCAAGCATCGGAATTTTGATCACGTGACCATGGGGATGCTGCAACAGTCATAAGTGTGAAATACAATCATAAGTCACTGTTTTCAGTGCTGTTGTAACTTTGAACAGTCAACTAAATGACTCTTGTAAGTTGAGGACTACCTATATTTATCACTCTCATTCTGATGATCCTGACTTTATATTCATGTTATAACTTTTTTTGGGGGGGTCCAAAACATTCTTACCCTGCCTGTTGAATCATTGGTCTTTAACTCCTAGTACTATAGTAATAACAATAACACTTAGACATATATCATTTCATAGTGTTTTTACAACCCTCTCTAAGTGGTTTACAGAGTCTGCATATTGCTCCCAACAATATGGTTCCTCATTTTACCGACCTTGGAAGGATGGAAAGCTGAGTCAACCTTGAGCCAGTGAGAATCGAACTGCTGGCATTCAATTGCCTGCAATACTGCATTTCAACCACTGCGCCACCATAGCTCACTATGCTGGGAATTAATAGACAACATCTCTGGAAAGCACCTGGTTTCAACAATACTTCTAACCTGATTGTTCTTCTCAATTACAAGGGCTCTAGAAATAACATATTCACTATATCTACTACAAATGCTTCTTCCATCTCTAACCACTATCTTTAGGGGAAATGTCTGCATTCTGCTTTAGACTTCTGTTTTTGTGATAATATGCCATCTGTTTTAAAGACTGCCTTACTATGTATGTTTTTATAACACATGTGGCACACCCCAAACATATGAATCTGGAACTTTTCCTAACACAGAGCATTTACACATCACTGGGAAAGAGTCAAGGGGACTACATCAATCACCATGGTGACATAGAGAAGGGGAAAAAAATCTTCACAATCAACCTTTCATTTGTTTAATGAGGTGTGGTAATCAACATTCATTACTGTAGCAATCTTCAGCTCTGTAGCATTTCTAATGTGCTTATCCACAGGACATTAAATTGCTATACATATGATCCAGGTTGATTATCCAAGCTCAGATGGCTCATAGACTTTTCATTAAATAAGCACTGAATTTAAAGACCATTTCATATGTGCATGAAATCTCTATTTTATTAGCAAGGACGTTCCGGTATTTTTATTTATTTATATACCATCCAGCACTTTGCAAACTATAACCATCATAAAAGTGTCATATAACACCTTAAACATTCATCCCATCCATTAGTTGGGCCAAATCACCACAACCTAAATGTCAATAACAATTCTCTTCTTTCTCTCTCTGTTTTGCATTTATATTTCCAAAACTATGAGAGGATAATTTTTTTGAGAGCAGCAGTTATAGTAAGGAAGAAAACAATAGTATTTGTTTAAAAAAACTGACTAAATTGCATAAAGAATTACAAGAAGATAACTTCAACTTTGTTGCTAATAACTCCTAACTATACTAATTTCAATATTTTTTTTAAATCCAATATGTGTAAATATCCATAAACTATTTGAAAAATACATATTAAGCAAAAAAAGGAAGCAGACCCTACTTTAATTATACTTTTTGTATTTTTGATAAGTATAAATAAGTATCATAGCAATTGAATACAAAACTTAAAAAATAATTCTATACTATTCAGAACAGCTACATACCTTTTAAACAGACAAAAGTATGAACTAAAAACAGCCAAATTACTACAAAGCCATATAATAATACAACTATTTTTTTCAGAATAGCAAACAGAATACTAAAAATCAATGCTCTGACTCTGTTCAAATGATTAAATAAATATATGATAGATAGATAGATAGATAGATAGATAGATAGATAGATAGATAGATAGATAGATAGATAGATAGATAGATAGATAACATTTTTACAAGCTTTAAAAATGTCATTACTAGTTAACCGATTAAGAGCTACTGGTCCCATTTTCAGCCAACATTTTCAGGGATTAGTCTACAGTAATGCAGTATTTCTTAACCTCAGCAATGTTAAGATTTGTGGATTTCAAGTCTTATAATTTCCCAACTAGCCTTACTGACTGGGAAATTCTGTGATTTGAAGTCTACACAAGTTACCAAGGTTGAGAAGCATTGGCCTAATACATCAGTTTCTCATTAAAAAAATAAGATCAGGATTTTTTTTTTCATTTCTTTTCCAATAAAGTCTAAATGTGTTGAACCACCTTAAGGGCCAGAATGAAAAAAAATTACCACTCTTCTTGGATCTAGTAATCATTCTCAAGTTGGCCCATAAAAAGCCTTCCTGCAATAGCATGAAAATAGTCACAATTTATGTGTCTATTTCATTTAATAGGTATGCACACTGTGTTACTAAACAGTGGGAGGTATTTCCCTAATCCATTTCTTGGTTCTCCAACAATTGCAGGATATGTAACTCATTTATGCAAGCCTTTGTTCATGAACTTTGCCAACTCATTGCACCTTGAAAATTTTATTTTTATTTTTTATTGCTCCTATAGCAGAGTGAAACATTCTGGTAACTGATAAGAAAAATCCAATGTTGCATCGAAATTAAGTTAGACTCAGATGAGATAGAGATGATAGAGAGGATAGAGATAGAGTTAGAGATTTAGTTAGAGTTGTTAGAGTTGCTGGATTTGGAGTTGTTGGAGAGGGAGAGGAGAGGGAGGGAGAGAGAAAGAGAGAGAGAGAGAGAGATTTGCTACTTATCAACCTTTGCTAAGAACCAAAGTCTAGCTCCAACTGGTAGTGGGACTGAGCTGTTACTTAAATGGGAGAACACCAGGAAACCAGAAGCTTGTAGATTATTCAAAATTCAAAACATATCCCAGAAGAAAACTTCTTTATTGTTTCCAGAAAACCGATACAGATTTTGGGAATTATTTGTCACATGAAGACTAGGCTAAGTAAGCAAAACCAAATTAAATCAGAGTACATGTTCTGATGTAAATGGTGGTGTAGGTCAAAGGGACATCAACATAGAACATGAAGCTAGACTGCATTTAAGTGATTAGTAATCTAAATTATGTAGTAGCCTCTTTGACTGGTTGGAGCACTGACCTATTTAAGTCCTCTTTGATAAATAGGGAGGCAACTAATTATGACTTCTAAGCAAATATGTACATTTTTAAACCTTAATTTCATGCACAGACAAAAGTGGCCAAAATGTAAAAGCCCTGTGGGCATGGTCAACCATCAAAAAACCGAAACAAACAAATAAAGCAGGCTCACATTGTCACACCTATTGACTGAAAGGTGAACTAGCCTTTTATTGTCTCAATGGGCCTAGAGAGGGGTGTCATTGATACAAATAAACATAATGCTGAAAGTTGGGTGCTTTACAGTAGGCAGAACCCTTATGTGTAAGGGGTGGGAGGCAAAGATAGGGAGACACTGAACATCCAGGCACAATGATAGCTATCAAGATTATAGCATAAAAGGATGGAGGGTCCATCCTACTATTAGGTAGACAGGAAACAGTGATGTTATCTTCCTTTCCACTTAGTCTTTCCTCTTCACAAATTCCTATTATTCTCCCTCTTAAGACAACAATTTGTTTTTGTCCCATTGGATAAGTCAGCTTTCTCAATAATTACCAAAGAACTTACTTAGTCAGCTTCTCCTAGCATGTCGTTGTTGGGCAAGACACCTGAGTGAATAATTTGCCATACAGGCAGCCAGACTGGCCAGATTTTTGCCCTTGTGGGTGTGTTCTTCTGCTTATACATCCCAATTACCAATGTACTTCTTTGAAAAATAAGTAGAGTAGTCCTTGACTTATGGCCCATTCTAGGACCATCACAAGTAACGACATGATGGGAAGGCTTCATTACGATCACAACAACTTGAAGACTACCTGTAGGCAGTAAACAGAGAAGACTGTGAGTACTGAGGAGATGTTGGAGAAGAAACCTCAACTACCTGGCCTTTCTTCCTTAGGTAAAGTGATGTAACCTGTTCTATTACCAGTAGGGTTGGTATAAGGCAAAAATGCTAGACTTATCAACATCTAAATGGGGAAAGAGAGTTGGGTGGACATCCTGTCCTTAGCTTCAGGCAGCAGAATGTCCTGACGATTGAAAGAAGGGTAAGGATGGATTTGTTCTAAGTGAGCAGCATTTCTAAACTTCAAAGGGAATTATCCTTGTGCAATTTACATTTCTATCGAAGGCCAGGTGTGAAGATTATAGATATTTTAATGGGCTATGAGAAAGCTGGTAAATTTTGCCCTGGCTTCTTTGAATCCTTCTGGACTACACAGGGTGGACCTTTATTAGCTTCTGGCTTGTGTACTGCTGCATATATCTTGGACTTAGCAACTGCCATGCAATGTGGATTTTCCTAAAAGGATGATTTACAGGCCAATTACTGCAGAAAATGGGTTGGAATTAATGTGATTAATCATTCATTAGCTCCGGCTCCCATCATTAAATGAAAGCAATGGAAAGAATAGTTATGAAAAGGGTCTTCCATGTCTTTCCGCAGGTGGTGCACCTGGCTGATCTTGTCTGGACTTTGAAACTAAGCAGGGCTGGACCTGGTTATTATTTGGGGATACTAATACCCCCAGGGAATACTAAGGCTGCAGGATTGAATAGGAAGTTGAAAACAAAATCCTAGAAACAATGATTCTTTTACCAAAAAGTGGCTAGAAGTTGAGTTTTCTCTGAAGAAGACTTTATCCTTCAGACTGTATAGCCAAGAGTGATCAAGGTTGGCAGATTGCTTACCAAAAGTCAGAAAAGACTATCATACATCCAATGCCCTTTTGCTGGTGGGTTCCTGGTCTTTTAATATGCAATTATATTACCTCCCATTGCTAATAGATATGCATCAATGGGCATAGTAATTATGTGCCATATATTGGGGAATGTATGGGCATATCTTGGCATAAAAAGACCACTGATGGTTAGTGGTTAGAATGCACAGTAGTTAGAATGCACAGTGGTTAGAATGCAGAATTGCAGGCTAAGCCTGCCCACAATCTGGAGTTTGATCCTGATGGGCTTGAGGTTGACTCAGCTTTCTATCCTTCTGAGGTTGGTAAAACCAGGACCCAGATTCTGGGGGAAATATGCTGTCATTTGTAAACCGCTCAGAGACTGCTATAAAACTACTATAGAGTGGTTTATAAGTGCTATTGCTACATAACACAACTAGTGCTGTCCATAAAATATTATTTTTTTTGTATTTTTCTTGCAAATTCATATTCATGTTGGTTTAGAAATTTCTTCCAAAGAAAAAGACAGTTTCAAAGATATTCATACAGTTGGTGTGTGACATCTTTGCAAGAATTTATTTACAAGTTAGCCAAGAGATGGGGATGACTTACACTTCATAGAAGAATCCCCTCTGCAGAGATCTACAAGTATCTATATTCTCAAGTCTCAAATCCTATGGAAAGACACCATGGGGGAACTCCTTCCCTGAGCTTCCGTTGACTAGGAAATATGCACAGCTAGGGAGATTTCACAGTGATGGAAAGATATTGTGGTAGTGTAAAATGGAAACATCATGTGTTGGGTTATGCATTTTCATATTTGATTCATAACTACTTGCAAACACAAATGAGCAAAATGCAATACCTGTTTTTCTAATTAAAGGCAGCGGCATCTATTTTCAGGATCACATGGCAGAACTAGAAGATTCCCCTCAGCAGCCTCAATTCTGGAAATGATGTGGCTGCTTTAAATAAGCTTTAATAACATGTGATGAGTCAAATAAATGCTCTGACCAATCATGACTGGCACCATTTGGCACCTTTCACCAACTCCACCTATAAAATGAACTAAAAAAAAATTCCTCAAGCACAGGACAGAAGAAAGAAAAACTTCCTTTTCAGGAGCATAAATCTTCTGAAAAATTGTAAGGCTTAGAAGTTAATGCTATATTTACTCAAAAAGAAGTCAATCCTGAATTTAATGTGAACCTTCCTTTTATTTCCCTAAAAAAAGAGCAATTAGATTTATTAGCTTCATTACCATAATCACAGTGATAACACATTATCTTAAAGACAATTTATTTTAGGAAAAACATAGCCTTCCTTTCAGGTAAACTCAGTGCAATTACATTAACTGCAGGAGAGTCACGTTAGTATAATGTTTAAAAGAATCAAACTAGACATTGGAAGACTGTGACTTCTAGTATCCTGTTGAGCACAAATCTAGTTGAGTGACCTTGGGCCAGTCACTCTTACTCAGCTCTAAAAAGGAGGCAATGGTAAATCACTTCTGAAAACATTGCCAAGAAAACACAGGGACTTGTCCAATAATTATTGACTCAAAGGTATATTTTTAAAAAGCTTCCGGATATACTCCATCATTCCCATATTTGTAGTATATATAGTGTGTTTTGTTATTTTTTTAAATACTCCCTTTTTCTCCCTTCATCTGCATGATGTGCATTAAATCTGCCACAAACAATCCCAGAACACAGATTATTCGGCATGCCTATCGCATATCATCAAGTGCCTCCTCCAAGCACTTCACAAAAATTAATTACAGGTAGTTAATTAGATCTGGCGCTACCGCTGTGAGAGCAGATAACTCAGAGATGCCAAGGCTTCATCCAGGGACAGAATTATAAAGTGGGTTGCCTGCTTGGGAGGTGGGCTAAGTTTACAGTTAGGTATTCCTCATGGGGTTCTGGTGCTTTCATTTTTCTGCATCCTTGTGGAACTCCAAAGTGAAGACAGGTTTGAAATGTGTGACTGATGAGGAATGCTTGGAAATCAAAAGAGCAGGTGTGATTATTTAACAGATTTTAAAACAGTTTTTCAGAATGCACACATTTTCCTAAGTTGATTTGCAGCACTGCAGTCCTATGGAAATCTGGTAAAGATTATAATAACCAAGTAGCTTCTTCCTGTCTTTTGTACCGCTCAGAGCTAAATGACATGAAACATTAAACAAACACTATGCAACTGTCTTTCTTGTTGCTTCTGATAGTGTAAGTGCAGAGTATTCTATCCTAATTAAAACCACTGCACATCTGTATGAGAGACACCTGTTTCTCCAGCTACTTCCTTTGGAAAACTCTGTTTGACTCTGCTCAAAAATCAAAGGAAATGTGTATTACATTCCTCCATCCTTTTCTCAGGATAATGGCAGGGGTGGGCTGCTGGGGGTTCGCAGGGGTTTGGGAGAACCTCTAGCTAAGATTTTGTGCAGTTCAGAGAACCCCCAAATCCCACTCCTAGCTGCCCCTGCCCCCCCCAGCCCAGAGGTCGGTTCTGAATCTTCT
>JANHFT010007704.1:370024-383976 GCA_032467955.1 Pseudoxenodon macrops | reverse complement strand
GAAGTTTTTAAGAAGATGTTAGATAACCATTTGTCTGAAGTGGTGTAGGGTTTCCTGCCTAGGCAGGGGATTGGACTGGAAGACTTCCCTTCCAACTCTGTTATTCTATTCTATTCTATTCTATTCTATTCTATTCTATTCTAATAAAACAAAACCGTATTGTATTCAATGTGTGTGTGTGTATATATATATAAATATATATGTACATATACATACATACATAATCTCTTTCCTCGCTGCTTTAAGCATTTTGGCAAAAAAAAAAATTCTCTAGCTGCAGTAAGTGTCAGTGACACTTTTTTATTCAGATGTTCCCTCAATCCATCCACCTGGAAGAATGCTTTGTAGCTAAATTCCACCCTACTCCTCCCTGTGGTTTTGGCAACAAATTCAGTACACCTGCTACCTGTTTCATATAAGTCATCTGAACTAAGAAACCATAACGGTAGAAGGCTTTGACTGCAAAAGGGCACTTTGAACCAGTCAATGGAATTTATAGAATTGGGTAGCAAGTGTATATTCTTCCTGGGTCTAAATTCATCCTTGCTCGGATGAGTAAAAAGGAAGGCTCAGCTAAAAACTGAAAGTCATCTGGAAGGCATTAAATTGCAGAAGTTTGAACTAACTAAATAGAATAAAGCAAAAGGGGGGGCTCACTTTAATCATGAAACATTAATAAGAAAAACAAAATCTGGTCTGGCAAAATTGCGTGGGTATACCAAAATAATATATTAGGAATGAAACAAGTGAACCAGGCATACTTTAATATAATGAGATAATTAAATTAAATGGACATTAATGACAAAGAAGGGAAAATGTTACCATTTGTACCAGGAGAGTGTATATTAGTTTAAGTAGAACTTCCAAATAATCCATTCTATCTCTTCTCTCTACCACCATCGCTTCTCCAATAATAAACTACAACAGAAGTAGTACCTGAAATAAATAATAAACAGTAATGCTGACAGAAGTCAAATGAATTCAAATGTTGTTTTCAGTATTAATTATGGAAAATCGCTCATCATCACTGCATATCTTTTTCAACAGTTCCTCTTGTAATTTATTTTCCTACTACTAACATATGCAACTAGAATTAATTTCTGCAGCAGTTAACATGGAGCTCTGATTCAGATGCAGAACTGGTTTTTAATACTATAACTAATTCCTGGAATATATGAAGTAATAATAATAATAAAGGTCCTCTGAGCATGAATTGATAATTGACATTAACAAGTGGTTTCATTGTAGCCCATCTAAGTTTAATTGTTAATAAAGAAGCAGGCAAAGGACTAGAATCTCAGGTTGGCTTGGAGCCTAGCAGTGCTCTGTTCAAATATTTAAAATTGAGAAGAAAGGAATCCCAACTTTGAGCAAGAAATGATCATTTCCTTGTTAGGTGCTTGCCCATTTTGTGCCATTTTCCCCTCCTCTGATTCTGAATTAAGTATTTATTTTGGATTTAACTAACATACATCCAGAGATAAATTGGTGTGAACTTGCCAAGCATCTAGTCGTCTAATTTAGTACATATGCCAAAAAAAGTTCTTGAAACTCATTGCATATGGGGGGAAAAGGCCAGGTATTTAGGCTTAAATGTTGCTTGTTGACAGTATTTTGATTGTGCTTTCATTTTCCACCTTTCTGCCCAAGACAGTCAAACCAAGATAATTTGGAACAGGTTTTAAAAATAATTCTGCCAAGTGATTGCATTCAGAAAGGTGCTACTGCTCTTGAGTTGCATTAAGACTTCCAACCTCCTAAAAATTGCATCAGCTTAAGACAGAGATGTCCCGAAAGTTTTTCTGGAATAGAAAGTAGATTAAATGACAACTGGATAGCACTTTTAATTCAAAAGGATTTTCACTCCAGTTCTATTTGCTTCAGTCATGCACTATGGCTAACAGTTGTTTCACAGGAATGGGAAAAGCTAATGAAATTGTCTTTAAGATAAATCTTAGAAAGAAATTGTTACACATGGATTCATTCGTCATGTTTGTCTTTTCTGTACATTACTGATTACCAGGTTTAACCCGTTGACAGATAGTTATCTTTGTTGAACTATGTGCTGGCCTTTGAAATTCCGAGACCTTGATCAAGGGAAACTACACAAATCATCATGATAGGTCTGCAGATAGCCTGCAACTTGGTATGAAATCAGGAGGTATGTTTGATAAGTTACATAGGAAAATCTACAAAGGCCATGGGATAGTTTAGAAATCCCAGGGGCAAGATTTGACCTATCTTTGGAGATATCCATGACCAAGTTATTTTACAGTCCCCTTCCAGAAGTTGGACCAAAAGCTCAGCCTCTCGGGATTTTTCCTGATTGTGCTGGTGGAAACATTTAATATCTAAGACAACTAATCATGATTATAAATCAAACCGGATGGCAAGATACTATAGAATGTGATACCTACTAAGTGCCAAGACTCCTGATTTCCCTCAAGATAGGCAGCTGCTATTTTCCCTTCTCCTCAATGAAACAGGGTATGAAAGCCTTCTATTTCAGCCATAATCAGCCTTCATATGTTTAAGCCTCTGGCTGTCCCAGATGGCTTTAAGCTGTGTAGCCAGCGTAGAAGATTAATGAATCTTAAAGGATGACACACCCCTCCCACTTTGAATTATAATTAGCAGTCTGTCTTCACTGTTGGCAACATCAGATTCATACAATGGCCTGTAATTTTCATCAGTGTAAAATAAACAACATTGCTTGTGGTTTGTTCTAGTGGGCAGTTGCATCCCCTTCATGATCAAACTACCTACCATGATGGACCTTTAGGGAGTGATTAAAACCAAACCAAAATGCAACCACTTATGATACTTTGCCAGGTAGCTGAGAGGTTAAGCTGCCACTGGCAGTTAGGCAGCACATACATTTAATAAATGATGGTGGGCTGCCCAGATATTTAGACTGCATTTGGCATATTTTTGTTTGGTCCACCTATCAAATCCTTCCAAAGGACCTAGGATAAGCAGATTTTGTTGTTTAATAATGATAAAAGAATAAACTTTTGCAAGAAAATCTTCCCTTTGCAATTGACTAATGGTGATTTTTGTCAGTGCTGATGGAGTTCAGATAGTGCTTCAGATATTTATTATTAGTTACATTATTGCTGAATTCTAAGTTCACAAAAGGTAAACTGAATTCTATGTGTAAGTCTTTCATGGAAGGCTTTAACTGCCTACAATTGGATAAAATGAAAAACATTCAGTATTAATTCTGTGCATGTTCACTTAAAGATAGACACTGATCCAATGGAGTTACATTTTAATACTATATACTGCAGCCTGCTACACTCGTATATTCTAGGTATGTCATCAGCATTTTCTATCAATCAAAAGGCAGAAATATTTTCTGATCTCATAATCTGCAAAGCTGGATTGCCAATATCTTTAGTTGCAGGACCTCCGTTTGAAAAGGTCATATTGGTGCATTGGGTGAACCAGCCATTTCTATTTGCTTACATCATTTGCTTTTGAAAATATTCCTTCATACAATGTGTGTCTCACTACAGCTAGTCCATACATCCAAATGGTGAGGAAAACACATTTTATATTTTGTATCTGAGACAAAAATAGTTTAAATAAAAAGACCAATGTGTCTCTTAATGCTCAAGACTAAGAAACTGGAAGGACTAAAGACTAAAAGGAACTATATTTCCTGGTAAATTATATACACCCACTATACTTATAACAATGTAAAGCCATAGTTACAGCAAGGCTAGCTGTAACCTATATTTTTGTGGCTAAATAGAAATTCTTTTCAGAGATGGCAATAGATCTGCCAGGCATCTATTTTTATCTTTCTTTATTTAGATATTGTTGGTATCCATGAGGGTTCTTCCACAATTTAATCCAGATTGAGCCACATCTTTTCTTCAACTTTAGGATTCCCATGATCAGAAAAGAAAGTGGCGAATGGAGAACTTAGTCTTCTGCCTTCATGGAGCAATGCAACAATGCTTTGACACACTAAACAATGGCAAAGAGAAAACATAAAATGTGAATGCTATTGCACTGGTAAAGTGAGGACTTCTGTTTTCATAGGAAGACTAGAAGCTTGATACTTGAGCCATTGAACCATTACCTGCATTCAGTAGCTCATTGGATCAGGCTGTAATTCCAATAGGACAATTTTCATTTTCTTTTGTGGATACCTCCTAGCCAGCTTCCTTGAGACAATTGCATTCAACAACAACAATCTGCTATGAGATTGGAGACTATATTATTATAGTGATGGTCAAATCCAGCAGTGGCTCAGCTAGTAAAATCTCATAAATCTCAGTGGAGGTTTGGAAGATGCATGAATTAGAAAGAAACATGTCTCGCTCAAGGCACCGAAATATTTATGAAGGGGGGAGGGTGAGTTGAAAGAGAGACATTTGTTGCTTTCAGCTGCAAGTGTTTCAATGATTCATTCACTCCATTTGCATGATCACCATTGATTTCCAAATTTCCGCCCTTTCAAACTATAAAACTGTGAGGCACAGACATCAGATAATGCAGCTGCTTGAAATGCTTTGCTTGGTTGGTTTTTGAACAGCTCAGCCTTTTTTCTTTTCTTTTTTTTAATAAGTTGAATGAATCTTACATTCTGGACAAATTGACTGTAAAGAATGCCTAGAATAAAAAAAAAATAGGCCAGCATTTCTGGACAATGAGAAATGCAGAAAGAAGTTTTTGTCTGATCCATAAAAAGATGTTTGCTTTGGGTGTAAATGAGGATAAGGCAGGACTGGTGTTACCTACAGAAAGACAAAGATATTGCAGCATAGCAGTAATCAGGAAAAATAATAACCACAAAATATGGGTAAGATAGAAGTAATTAGGGAAATCATATTTCAGTCATCAGAAATGTATTACTGATGCTCATTCCCCAAATTATGCAGGTATGACTGGCAAAAATGCAATTTCTGTTATTAGTTTAAACAATGAAGCCTCCTGGACAATTGGTTGATACAATGAAAATAAACTTCTGATGATCCAGAAGTTACTTGTGGTTGCTACCACCCCTTGTCTTCTCAAAAGCCTAGTGAAATAAATGCCATGTCACATCATTGCATCCACCGCTATTCTAGTTCATTGGCCCTCACATTCAAAAGGAGTGGAAGTTATGAATGAGATTATGTATTTTAGAAGGAATTAGAAAGATGTCTATCTTCACAATAGTCAATTGTCCCTTTTCCTTTGTGGAAAGATTGGGATTAGAATTGGATGAGCTAATTGTGTTTGTTCTGTATCCACATCTGTCTTAAGTTTGCATTCCAAAGCTGGTTTGCTTGTCCTTCTTTTTCAGTGCAGTTCTTGATGCTGGAGACATGTCTGCAAGATTAAAATACATTTGAGTACCTGATTGCTAATTAATAGTTTATAACTAGTTTATAACTCTTTTTTAGCCATTATTGAGTATGTTGTTTTTGACATCTTTGTTGGTTTACAGTATGCTAGCAGAATCACATTATTTGAGGTTGGCAGTCCTATAAATGCTTTTAATTCCTTAATTAAATTAGATTCCTACATAGATCTTGTTACTGAACTTGCCTCCAGACAGCACTTTCCTGGAGCAGTGATAGAATTGTCAGTCAGAAGGAGAAAAAAGTAATTTCTTTAATAATTTACATTACATTGGCTATTTCCCCATCCCACTCCAGCAACTGGAACACTCTTTATTTGCTAATATTGCTCATTTAGAGCAGCAAATATTAGCATAAGAACTGTCCAAGTTCCTGAGCTTGTGGATGTTGCAATATTTCATACATCCAAACTACTAGCATCAAGTATATGTAAGAAATTTGCTCATTTGAATACAAATTGCCATTTAGTTCATAATCTTCTGTCAATGCACACCTTTTTTATGAGTAAAACTGAATAAACCATGATTTCTCAGCTTGTACATGAGGAAAGCTAGGCCCTTATTTGAATGATCACTAATTTGAACTAGCAGTAAAGCAGTAAATTCTTGCATAAAACAAAATTGCAACAGAACAAAGCTGAATCAATAAGAACTGTTTCAGTTAATGAGATTCATGGTTGAATGGGCAATAACCACAATCTTTTTCAAATGGCAAAATTGGGGATAACCTTTTGATGGGAAACATTTACTGCCTTTCAGAAAAATCCCAGAGGGTAGAATCCCAACTACTTTGATATTATTGGCACATGATCATAAGATAAATCAGGAAAGAGTTTGCTGTTCCTGTCAATGAAAGTTCTCAGTCATCCTACATCCATCATGGTTGTCCAAAAGGTGCCTTTTCCCCCCAAAAGGCAACTGGACTGAGCTGAAGAAGCTTCTTGGATGAGAAGCAAAATGTCTTCAAAGAAAAAACAAAGTCCAGTTGCCTTTTGAAAAAAGGACTTTTGGGATAGACTGTTATACCGTAGAGGCAAATCTAGATGTGTGTCACTGACCTGAAACAGAAGTCTAGTTTTCATAGGCTGAGAACCAAAATATTATTGCAGGGCAGCAAACTTTGGTTCATGCTTTTGGCTAGCAATATTATGACTGAACTGACAAGAGTAGTGAGCTATTGCTGACAATCTAACCAATAATTCTGCAGATGTGAAACTCAACCTTTTCTTGAAACAATTATTCAAGTCAATTCTGGCCTTAACTTAAAAGTTCAAGCTCTAATTAAAGGCCACATTGTCCTTTTCTTCCTGGTACTCTTTAATAATCTCTTATTCTTTCATTATCATCATCATCAATGCAACTATCACCACCATTATTATTTTCCTGTAAAAAACCCTTTAGGAGTAGTTCTTTGCATGGAGTAATGGTGAGGGTAACAAATTAAACCAGTGGCTGCAACTGAGCTCTGGTGCTCAGAAAGCAAGTCTGTAATTGAAATCCAAAATTCCTTTTGAAAGGAAACAAGATACCAATTAAACCTATTATCATTGTTAAAGAGCAGGGAGAACACCCTTGATGCATTGCAAGTGGGCGAAATAATAGGCTGTTATTTCTCATCTTGGAGTATCAGAGTTACTAAAGGCAGCAAAAAAAGTTGCCTTCCTTACAGGAATGTCTCAAAGGACAAACAGGACTGGACACTTAATGAGAATACGTTCTTTTTATTCTTAACTCAATGGCAGATCTCTCCTCTATCCTGAAAACAATGACAGTTTATTTAGTGACAGATTGTAAACAGGCCTGTCAAACTATTCCAGGGATAGCTTACATTTTCAATATCTCTCTGGACTTGATCATGCTGTTACTCTGGCCAGCTCTAGCAAAGTCATTAGATAGAAATAAGTGGAAAATTGGTAGAAAATAATGGTCCCTTTAATCAAAGTGACAGCACTGGGCACTTGGCCTCTCCCTACAACAGTGTTGATACCAGGGTGGATCCAGTAAGATGTCACTCATTGTAATCCTTGGGTGGCTCCACTGATTTCGAAGCCATCTGCACTGATAAAAGCTTGAAATACAACTTTAGGGTTTCTGTGACTCACCACTATATCCTGATGCCCTATTTTATATTGAACTTGCATCCAGTCTATCCGGTATAAGATGTGATTACACGTAAGAACTAGGATTGGTGGAGAAGAACCCCTTTGCATTTTGTCTGCTGCTTATTTCAGTCCTCTTGGGAATATGTGTGTAATTTCCACGTATGATTTGTACTTTTTATTAAGGGAGTTACTTGCTCAATCATTGGGCTATGCACCTTAGTCCTCACCAATTGTGCCATAATTAAAAACAACAACAACAGCATTCTCCAAAGATGCCTTTTCTATCTGAGTTTAGGTTAAAAAAAATTGGATTCAGTCTACTCTGAGAGTTTGTGGTCCATCAGAGAATTGTGTAAAGTAAGATGCTTGTGGGTTGAGATTGATAGAAACGTGGTCAGGAATATCTATGTATGCTGAATGAGTTTAATTTGTGTAATTGTATGTGGGAATAACCAAGAGTGACTAGGACCATGATGGCAAACCTATGGCATGCGTGCCACAGGTGGCAAGCAGAGCCCTTTCTGCGGGCACGCAGGCTGTCACCCCAGCTCAGTTCCACCGCACCTGCATGCGTACCTCCCGCCAGCCAGCTGGTTTTGGGTCTCTGCCGCACATGCACGGGGGGATGGGACACATGTGGGAGATCCACATGCATGCATGGGTGGCAGGGAGCACATGGGGGATCATGCATGAATGCGCTAGGGTCACCCACGCATGCAAGAGGCACATACACATGCAGGGGGCACATGCAGGGGTTTGTGCATTCATGCACAGGGGCGGGGGAGCGCAGGGGTCACATGCACATGCATGGGAGCACAGGGGGGCACATGTGCATAAGGAAGGGTGCACGGGGGGGGGGGTCAGACGCAATGACAAAAGGATTAGCCATCACTGGACTAGGAGAAGCAGTGCTGTCTAAGGAATGACCCAGACAAGGTGCAGTTGCTCAGAGAACTGCAGTAAGAACTTTAAGATTCTGTTAATAAGTTAGCTCATCTGGTCATTTTCCCTGTCAGATTTATCTGAGAGGGTTGACTTCAATATTGCTAGTCTGAAAGTACAAATCTTCCACTGTTTTTTTTTTTTAAACAGCCTGACCAATTCGGGCGAGTTTTTACTAAGTTTGTTTCCCTAGCCCTTTCTTAAAACTGGATAAACTCCTTCATATATTTTCAGACTACATCTTTATTTCTATAAAGCATTTTAAAAAGTATCCATGACCCGCTGATTAACAAGCTAGTTAAGTGAGGACTTCATAACATAGCAGATAAATCGATATTTACTTGGATCAGAAATCCCACTCAAAAGGTTCTCATCAATGGCTCCTTCTCAGACTATACCCTTCAAACTCTTCAAACCCTTCCATTTTCCAATGTTACAATTCCAACACTGTGGCAATGTTTTTCTGTTGCAGAAAATGTTCTGTTGTGTTCTGTTATGATGATTGCAGGCTTCAGATAATCTTTAAAAATCATATGAGTATAAAATGAAACAGGCAACAAATCTATTGAAAAGGAATCAGAGGGAAATAAGAAAGTGAAATATTTATGAATGCATATAGCTCATGTTGTTTATAATGTTATAAAATATAACATTAAGTCTTGCACAGAACAATCCACTTAGATTGCCACAGGATTCTAATCTCAAAATGCTTTGATATCTCTGGATTTTTTTGTAACAAACCACATGGTGGGAATTTGGATGAAATTATAAGAGAAGATGGTAGAAAATTAGAAGCCTAAAAACTGAAAGCCAATTTCAGGGGAATCAGGTTATATAGCTATTTCAGCATGTATACTTTTAGAAAAAATCAAGCCCAATAGATCCATTAAAATATTTTAAAAACTTAAACTGAAAGATATAGAAAATGCAAAATATTAGTGTTATAATTTACAGGGAATTCAAAGCCATTTGGCATAGTTTATTATGGAGTAGATAAATTTAGCACAATAATGGAACCATTGAAACCATTTAAATTTTCTTAAAAATAAGAGGAGGCATGTTAATAATTAGGTAGTAGTATCATATAATTATAAGTGGTACATCTCCTTGATTCGAAACAGTATTTATAGCAAGATTACCCTGAAGTTTTATGAAAAGCTAACAACAAACTTTAATTTATGGTTGGAATATAAAATGATAAAAGATTTTTGGGCAAAAATCTATAATAAATTTAGCCAATCACTCATGTGCGAATGGAAAATATGACATAAATTATAGTATTACTGCCAAATTTTGATTCATCTAAATCAAAGAAACAACACTTTTCCTAGACAGTCATGTGTTTGGCTAGAACATTGGCATGTGGATATTTTGTTCAACAACTCTTTGTTGTCACCCATTTCTGTAGGCAGGAGGAAAGCACTATCATCCCACTTGTGCTAGATGTGTACGATGTCACCAGATGTTCACAGAAGGGGAAGAAATGTACCTCACAGGTAGGAACGCCTATTTGGAAGCAAAAGATCTCATCAAGAATTAAAAAGTCTGACTCTAATCTATAGGGGGCAAATTTAATACTTGTCCTTGCAACCTAAACATCATATGAACATATTTTAAGAGCCATGCTGGGCCTCTCTGAAGAACAGTCTTTCATTGGGATAGACTCAGGTTTTATTAGAGAGAAATGGATTCATGTTTACATTACATGAGACTGGAATATGTATTATCAATCCCATTTCAAGGAGAACATGCTGAAAGTTTCAAATAGAAGGCATGTGACTGAACTTAAAACAATACTTTAATTTTCTTATTGCAACAAGTATATTAGCATGTTCACATGATCATGGAATATCTAGTTGCAATAAGAAATGAGATGACTAGATCTTAATATAAGGTTAGGATGTTCTCCTCCCTGTTCATCTATTTTCAGCTTAAGAGAGGGAGGCTCATAGACAGTCTTTTGGTGTTTGACATTGTGAGTCACTAATTACCCTTTGTATATCAACATTAATTGTTGGGCTGGGTTGTTTCCCCCCACCCTCACACTCCAGGAACTGTTGGCTTAGTTGCTGTCAGCTTTCTGCGTGGGATGGCAATTAACAATTGGTTTGTTTTGGAGGAGTGGAGGCATCATTAATGACTCCTTGGCTGTTCAACTAGTAGAAAGCCTGCCACAGTGATGGGCATGAATTTTCCAAACTGTTGCACCTGTCTCATGACTGCATGACCTTAAAGGGCATCTAAAATTAAGGATCCTGTGAGAAGATGGAAAACGTTGGGGATGATTGCTGGAGAAGGTAGAGGTTTATTCTTCTCCTTACGATACTGGGGTGATTCCAAGGATAATAAATAAACATATTGCTCGCAAAAATATCTCCCCGTTTTGCTCCTTAGCCATCTAAGTGGAACTTTACAGCAAATGTCAGGTATGGTGAAGTCATATTGCTGTAATTTAACTCAATTAAATTTATAAACCTCCATGTTCAAAGAAGCCATATTCATTCACTCTTCTATCCTAGAATAAACAAGAAGAGCAAAGGTAATCAGAGCAACCTTGGAACACATGCATGCCTTTCTGTCTAAAAGGAATAAAGTCATAGCAACAGAAGCAATAGGAAGGGACCAAGATAGAGGATTTCTAATAGAGAATCCTTAGAACTACTTGAGAACTGATTCTCATGTCAGATTAATATCATTTCTGGGCTCTTTTATGTAGTCACTGATGTTACTTCCCAAGCCAGTATTTGCCATCCTCAAAATGCTCATTACTTCTAGTGAGCTGACCCATTGGCCAGTGACAGAGTAATAAGTTATTGTAGAATTCCCTCCACCTTCCTCCAATGTTCCTTGTTGCCTCCTTGTGTTTGCCTTCCCAAACAACAATCTGGTCTTTAAGAAACACGGTGCAAAGGTGCCAAGGTGGCTTGATCTTAGCAGGGGAAACAGGAAGAGGTAAAAGTTTAAAAAGTTGCTACCTTTGGATAACCACCTGCTGGACAGCTTCAGGGTTAACACTTTTCTCCCAATGGAGTCTCCTGCATCGCAGCTGAATCCGATGTCACTCACCTCACTCAACAGAATGCCGATGGCATTATGGGAACACAACATGTGTGATTCTGATCATGGGTTGGACACAAGCCATAGGTGGAGGAGCCTTCTATTACATTCAGGGGGAATTGGCAGACTGTCCATCAAAATTATTTTCATCTCTTGCAATCCAAAACACACTTTTCAGGCTGTAAAAATGGGAGCTGGCTTTTCTCTTCTCTTCTTTTCTTTTCTTTTCTTTCTTTTTGTCCTGTCTCAAGCAATTCATTCGACTTAAGAGTGTCTGAAAAATTATCCAGAAGGATGGAAATATCTCTGTGTGAACACAGAGAAGTCTATCTAATTCAAACTGTATAGAGATCTTTGCACCCATAAGACAAATAAGAAAAAAAGAGAATGCTTATGATGCTACAATGACTTCTATTATCACACAACTAATATTGAAATTTAATACGCTAAAAAATATTCCCAGGAAAATGATCTGGCCACAATCTTGAAATATGTGATGTGATAATATAGTATTCTCGTATTTCTTTCTAGAATCCTTCAAGTGCAGGTGATAGTACAAATCAATAAAACCCATAAATCAAGAACAGGGAACACGGTCCCTAAATCTGAAAGCATTCTCTCTCTTATGTAGCTCAGAAATGTGAGGGGAGGCTACAAAATGGGCATCATTAGATTGACTATTACTCATTATATACATACATAAAAGACACAACATGAATAAGCAAAATAAAAATATATGGATGTGCAATATATGCAAATAAACATTCTGCCAACAAAATCAAAATGGTTTATCACACTGTATTTTTTTACATGGTATTGTCTATTCTTCTCAAAGCTAGCTCTTATATAAATCATTATTACTAGACCACCCTAAGGGCATTTTTATTTATGTATTTATTTTGCTTATTCGTATTAGGTCTTTGATTCATTCTTCTATCTCTTAACATACCTGATTCTTCTCTGTTGTTCCAGCTTTTTGTTTCCATTCCCAACAGGCAATATGGCCAGTTTTGGAAATATCCAGGAGTAAAGACTGATTCAAAGTTTATCTAAACAATTAGTATTTATATTACAGCCTTCCATCAACTTTTCTCAGTCAGTCAGACCTAGAAAGATGTGATAAGCCCTGAGCTGTGAGGGAGAGACAAGCAATAAAATTAAGTCCCAGTGGAAGATAATATAACTTGTCTGGATACTGCAGTTTGGTAAGAAAGCATCTATAAGCAAACAACCAAGCTCAGAGACCACCAAGGACTCCACAATCAAATTAAGCTGCACACCTCCAACAAAGATGGTATTTTGTATGAGGTCATTAATTCATATACTCCTCTAAATGGCCATCCTTGGTTATTGTATACACCAATAAGGGAACAGTAGCTGTGAACAGTATCAAAAATTCAGTGTTTTGTTCATTTCTTCCAATTACTGAGACCTAAAAGTCTCGAACCATTTGACAGCATTTATTTGTTTGCTTAATGCTACATTGGCAATGAATGCTCCTAGTTTCTCCACATTCCCCATAGAATGTCAACTAGCAAAAAGGTGAGAGACCAGCCTTCGTTCTTCTTTTGCATTATAAGCAGAGAGATTGTGCCTTAGTAGCTTTCCCATTTTACCAAATAGTACTGATTTTTATAGTTTATTATTTTTACAGTGACAGAATTGTCAATGCCTGGAATGCACTACCTGACAGTGTGGTTTCTTCCCCAAACCCCCAAAACTATAACCTTAGAGTGTCTACTGTCGACCTCACCCCATTCCTAAGAGGTCTTTAAGGGGTGTGCATAAGAGCACCATCGTGCCTACCGTCCCTGTCCTAATATTCCCTTTTATTTGTATCTTTTCATGTATTCATAATCATGTTTATCTGTTATCTAATACATGCTTGATAAAATCAAATAAATAAAAATAAATAAATTAGCAGGGTCAAAAACCATGTTGTGCTCCCCCATTGGGCAACTGGAAAGGGTTATTTTCAGTCTGAACTGGGCTATGTTGAGGACAACTCTGGGTCACCTTGAAAATGTTTTTAAGGGTCTGAGGAATTAAAATGATGACAGTGGGCAAAGGACCAAGTTTTCCTAGTGCCTGTTTGCAATTTAAAACTAGTCCAAACCAATTGAATCTTTGGAACAAAAATACCCATGGCATTATCAGCTGACGAAAACGAATGGATCTTCTTGGAAAAAAGGAGAACTGCTTATAAAAGAAATATTAAAACATTTCGATGATATTTTTTCTTTACAATCTTAGGTAATGTTGGGTAGGGTAGAAATGCAGATGGGCAGCTTGTAGTTCTGACACATGCTCTTCCTTTGTAGGTTCAGAAGTATGGCATCCTATCTGCAAACAAGCAGCAAGAGCAGAAAAGAAGCTAAAGGTAAATAAATAAATAAACAAATAAATAAATAAATAAATAAATAAATAAATAAATAAATAAATAAACAAATAAACAAACAAATAAACAAACAAATAAACAAATAAAGTAAGTAAGT
>JANHFT010007704.1:356145-369051 GCA_032467955.1 Pseudoxenodon macrops | reverse complement strand
AAATAAATAAATAAATAAATAAATAAATAAATAAATAAATAAATAAATAAATAAATAAATAAATAAATAAAGTAAGTTGGGGAAGAGTAATTAGCCAAATTTTACTCATGGATGCTGGTATTAGCTAAATAATGATACCGCAAGTTAGTCAAATAATTTATTTAGATAAATGTGAATAGAAATAGGGTTGAATTTTAGGATCTGAACTTTTGGCCTACAGGGAGATGTGTGCATGATAAATAAGATAAAAGTGATATCTTTAAGTTATAGTCAAGGGATCTGAACCAGTGGTGGGATTCAGCCTGTTCGCACCAGTTCGGGAGAACTGGCCATTAATTTTCTGAACAGTTTGGCACCCTGGTTGTTGGAACAAATCATTAGGGCAGAGAACTGGTTGTTAAATTACTTGAATCCCACCACTGGTCTGAACCATAATTTGCTTATTCCTGAAATCTATATATTCTGTACTGTGGCTGTCTTTACCAGATTCTGTTCTAAACTGGTAATTATGAAACCAAGATTCTCATACCTTGCATTTGCTTGGGATATGTCCATTGTCTAACTGGAATGCACAACTTCATATCTAGCTGTAACATCAGTGTAGCTATGGTAACCTCATTTTTGGTCTAAGCCACGGGTGTCAAACTTGCGGCCCATGGGCCAGATGCGTCACACACTGGCCATGGTTACTCCCGTTTTAGTGATACATCACATGATAATGTGACGATGCGAGCTTGACACTCCTGGTCTAAGCTGCAAATTTTCTACATAATATTGTACAGCTGGCATCTTTCTATCCAGGCCCATAGACTAGACTAGCCAGTCTAGTCAGTTATCAGGAAGAAAAGGAGCTATATTGCCTGGGAGACTCAGGATACTATTACAGAAGATGCATAGCTGTTTCAGTTTCATACACAAAACTCCTCACTCTTCTACAGGTAATCCTCGACTTACAGCAGTTCGTTTAGTGACCGTTCAACGTTACAATGGCACTGAAAAATGTGACTTATGATCGTTTTTCATAGTTACGACCTTCGCAGCATCCCCGTGATCATGTGATCAAGATCCAGATGCTTGGCAACTGACTCATGTGTATGACGGTTGCTGTGTCCCAGAGTCATGTGATCCCCTTTTGCAACCTTTTGACAAGCGAAGTCAATGGGGAAGCCAGGTTCACTTAACAACTGTAGCAAGAGAAGTTGTAAAATGGGGCAAAACTCACTTAACAAATATCTCAATTACAACAGAAATTTTGGCCTCCATTATGGTCATAAATCAAGGACTACCACCTGTACTGGGTTTCCTCAATAGTATCCAGGAAAGAAAACAAGTGACATTTCAGTATTATACTCAGTGATTGTCAGTGGCATGCAATGAACTGGAGAGCACAGGTGCCAACAGGCTGGTTTTTACCAAATGTTACTGGAAAGTAACATTTCTGCAAAAGGGAAGTTGATGACAGGCTCATCTACGCTGTAATATCTTGTTAGGCCCTCCAGCATACTAGCTTTAATTGAAAGTAATTGAGGGAGATGTAAGCTGTAGAAACTGATAGCATTGGCTGGAACATTTAATTTTGAAATGGAGTGTTCGCGATATGCATGGAATGAGGAAGTGAGTTAGCAGCCTAGAGAGGCAAGTAGCAAAATGCAGCCAAATATATACAATAGGGATTAAGGCTTTTTGAGCAGAAGGAAAAGATGCAGGTACAGCATGTCACTTTTTTGGCATTACTATATTGACAAGTCTGGTCAGCATGAGTTGAAGTCTTTCTTCAATACTATGTGTAAGCAAAGTCTAGGAAACTTTAACAATCTTTTTTGTTTCTGTGTACACAGCACAGAAGAACTTCAGAGACCTCCATATCCCCTCCTGGCTCCAGCATTGGTTCCCCCAACCGAGTCATTTGTGTAAGTATACACAACATGGGGCAGAAGCAACATGGAAATCCGAGAATTGAGGTTGGCAGCCCCCCCGTAGGAGTAATTTGGAAATGCATGCCCGGTGAATCCCAGAGGAGATGAAAAGAAGAGATCAACCAATGAAATAAAATATCTATTGAGGACTGTTCCCTTTTAGATTTGGAACAGATTTCCAAGCCAAATATGTGCCAAGGAAAGCATTTGGCAAGTTCAGCCTGAGTTGTCTATTCCCATCCCTGAATATCTGTCTGCTTAATGCCACTATGTCTTTGAGCATCATCTGTCTTACAGAAGAACTCAGATGCATGTAGTCAAAGCAAAGCCTGGCACCACTTTCAATCCTGAGCTGACTGCTCCTTCCCACTTCTTCTGCTTCATCCACACAGGGAAAGCTCTGACATTCCCTTCAAAATGCCTTCCTTTCTTCTTTTCACCTTCATCACAAGTACCTGTCCTTGTTTTGTTCTGAAGTTTCCTTCAACCTTGCATTCTGGTATAATCTTTCTCCTTTGCATTTCAAGTGCCTGTTCCTTTTCTTTCTGTGGTTGTCTATTGTATCTTTCCCTTTCCATAGGCTAAAGTGGATAATGAAATCCTTAATTACAAAGATTTGGCTGCTCTTCCCAAGATTAAAGCCATCTACGAGGTGCAACGCCCTGACCTCATTTCTTATGAGCCCTATCACAGATATACTTCGGATGAAACACTGGAGAGATATAGCTATGGGGAGGTACAGTTTCTAAGGCATTTCACCTGGATTGTACACAATGAATGACGTTTCTGTTGGAAGCAGAGACTTGTCTATTTCCTCTGGCTGTAAAAACCCATTAATTTCAATGAGAATGCTTGAGATTCACAATAACTATCTCTTACTCCCCCCAAAAAAAGAAACATCTAAAATCGTATCCAGGTGAGACTGATCTGAAAGCATAGGTTCTACTATTTGCATGGAAAACACAAAAGCACTTTCCAAATATAGATTGGAAAGCGGACTGAAGACAAACATTAGACCATTGTTTATTTAATCCTAGATGGTTGCTAAATCTTAAATATATACATTGCCTGGATAGACAGAACATATGAAACCAAACCAAAAGAGCCACCTGAGGAGTTTGCATGTTACTCACTTAGAGTAACATTTGGCTAAGGATGAATCAAATAAGAATTCGCTGGTGGTTAATAGAACAAGCACAAAAATTATGCCTCAGTTTCAAATGCACCTGGACAGTTCTGACGTCCAACACTTCAACGCCTCCTTGTTGAATTGAGAAGGATGGACGTCTCAATGGGTGCAATGGAAAATGAGGCAGATCTGCTAGTGTGAATCTGTACTTTATGGGGCTAGAGATCAGATTCTGACCTATCTGGAAATGTTACTGTGCTATCTGCAGTCTTTTTGTAAAAGCTTTTGCTTTTGCTTTAGGTTACTGATGGGGAATTTGTCTAGGCTGAGCCAGTCCAGTGTCAGACATCTAGCTTCTGATGAAAAAAGGGAACGGATAATTAAACAGAGGGGTTTCTGACAGAAGCATACCGGACCTTTGGCAGAAGACAGCACTTTTGGACTGCTACAAAGCAGCGGGATTTTTTAATATAATTGGCAACCATCCTTTATCAAAAATATTTCATAGCAATAAATGACTGAAGCAACAAAATAATACAGCTCCTCCTTTTGAAAGGCAGTGAAAAACTCAGGCCAGAGACCCCATGTTAATTGGCTCCTTATTAATCATCAGATCAGATCACAAATTTGTTAAGCTCCTTATCCCAGTTTCTCGCAGAAGATATCCATTGATCCAGCTGCACTCATATATCTCATTGGGGACTGGAAGCATGATAGAAAGAAGCAATGAATCCTATGTTCCATCTTTCCCTAGCAAATGAAGGCGTGACCTTCACTCCTGGACAATTTTTGGAATTGCAAAGAAGTGCTATTAGTAAGGCATGAGACTTTTGTTTTAACATCTCCAAGGAAGCCAGGATATTTTTTTAAATCAAGCTAAATGGAACATTTGGAGAAACTTAAAGCAGAGCTTGGCAACAACAGTATTCCTGTTTAAAATATTGTGCAGAATGGGAGATATAGCTTTGTTTCATATCTATCAACACTTATATAGATATGTTTTAACCTACTGTACTGGGGGTTACCCCTGAAGAGTATACCGAAGCTACAGATGGTACAGAATGCAGTCATGCATTCAGTTCTAGGGGTCCTTAGAGTGACTCATGTAATACCACTTTTGCACAAGCTGCACTGGTTGCTGGTCTGTTTCCAGGTCCAATTCAAGGTATTGGTTAAGCCCTTTATAGCATGGATCCAAGCTACCGAGGAACTGTCTCACCTCAATGGTATTGGTCTGCCCCATTCCTTCTGGAAAAAGAGACATGCTGTGGACCCCATTGGTCAAGGAATTCTGCCTGGCAAGGGTCCAGGAGAAGGGCCTTTTCTGCTGTGGCTCCATCCCTTTGGAACACCATGCCGCTTGAGACAAGATCCACCCTCATCCTCTTGGCCTTCTGTAAGAGTCTCAATGCCTAGCTCTGTGGATTGGCCCCAATGAGGGCATTCCATGTTGGAGGAATGTTGGTTAGTGGACTAAAGAGAAGATCCCACCTCCACCCCATAGTATTTTGGGGTTTTTAACTTATTTAATCTCTGTTCATTTTAATATTTAATCTTTTGTACTTTTGTTTTCATGATGCCTGTAAGCCACCCAGAATCGCTTGACAGTGAGATGGGCGGCATATAAATTAAATAAATAAATAAATGAACAAACAAACAAATAAATAAAATATTTCATTATATTTATCCATACAAAGTTTACATTTTATGCAATATGCTTATTTATACGTAACAAGTGTAATCAAAATTTCAATCCATTGAATAAATGGAGCCATATGTTTTATCTTTCCAATGTTGCAATATGAGTCCTTAGTCACAGTAAGGACACTGAAAATCTACTATGTTGTCCAGTTGTCCAAGTCCATGGATGAGGAATAAATCAAACTTGATAGGTATTGCAACAATGCTAACCCAAACACACCCCAATGCTACTTTTTCAGTAGTCATTCAAGTATCTAGTATTCCCAAAAGCTCTTTAGAAGACATAGTAGGCCCATGATGGTGAACCTATGTAAGTCTGTCAGAGATGGCATGCAGAGCCCTCTCTGTGGGCACGAGCGCTGTCACCAGCTGCTCTTATGGTTTCCGGCGTGCATGCCAGCTGATCTTCGGCGCTAGCCACCTGATCTTCAGGTTTCCAGCACTCTGGTGCACATGAAGACCAACTGGCCGGCACACATGCATGCACCAGAAACCTGCAGACCAGGTGGCTGGCACACGCATGCGCACTGGCCAGCTGGTCTGCGGGTTTCTGGCACTCCAGCGTGCGTGTTCCAGTTTGGGCACTTGGTGCCGAAAAGGTTCACCATCACTGAGGCTGTCCTTGTCTCTAGGAGTTGGTTCTTAAAGAGAAGGTGGGTTGACACATTAAAGATTCATTGTCAGAGTCCCCAATGTCAGTAGGATGAGAGCAAGCCTTTTCCACCTTACTGGGTGTGTGCATTCCACCAGAAAAGGCAATTACACACAGATCTATGTCCTGAACTATAAGGGACCCATTTGTCTAACAACTTCAATTCCATCCAGAAACCTGCCAGGAACTAGTGTAGCTCCCAAAGTAATGGTGTAACATGGGTGAACCACAACACACACATTGATACTCAACCCACTGCATTCTGAACCAACTGTTGCTTCTTAAGAACAGTCTGATGTACAGCAAATTGCAGTTATCCAAACATGAAAAAAGCATAGGTAATTATCGTCAAAGCCTCCCAAGCTAGGAATGACAGTAAGTGATGCACAAGATAGTACTGTACAACAGTCCCCTAGTCATGGCCTCTACTTGCTCTTCATACAGCATTGTATGTCCTAAATAACCCAGATTATAGATGACCTCTGCATAGGGGAACATAACGTTGTCCAATGCCAAGGGTATGGGATTCTACTATAAATCCCTCAATTTCTAAACCTACAGTCATGCTCTCTTGCTAGGGTTAAGTCTAAATCCTTTTTTTTACATTCAGTCCCTAATAGCCTTCAGGCACTGGGAAGTATCTTAACATCTCCTGTTCAGCCCAAGGTAGCAGTTTAAAACTGAGTATCATCCATATAGTGGATGATCTGTCCCAGTGGCCTAATAAGAGGATCAAATTATAAGACACCCCATAAGGTCAGGGGTCAACTTCATCAAAGGCTGCCTCAATCGCTAAGTTACTGTCAGCCATTCTCCACCCTCCTGTTCCCACCTTCCAGCTGTTGGATAAAGAACAGGGTGGTTGAGATGGTGGATAGTTACATACCAAAGTGCTGAGTTCTTGAGTAGGGGTTGCATCAGAACCTGTTTCATACCTATACACCATGCCTATCTAGACATTTAGCTATCTAGTCTACCCTGCCTTCCTCTCTGGAGATTTTCAGCCACCTGGAGCAGCAGGGGTCTAATCAAGTGGCAGAGCTGATGTCACAGAAGACTCTGTTTCCTTCATTAGGAGGATCCATGGGGAAATGTTGCTCTTTTGCCACTCATCCAATCATGGTGTAGGCTTGAACATGGGCACTTAATCTGTGTGCAGTTGTAGGGCCTTCTTTGCCAGCATTACTTCAGCTTCCTCTTCTGCCACTTCAGAATGCTGCTTATTTGCACAGCAATGCAGATAGACCTCATTTACTGATTGCCTCATTTAGCAATCTTTTGAAACTATGATGGCCCTGAAAAAGCAATGATTTTTTTCAGGCATTTATGACTGTCACAAGATGCTGTGGTCAGACAACTGCCATTTGTGTGCTTTGCATCTGGTTTCCAATAAGCAATAGACAATGGGGAAGCCAGCAGTAAAATCACAAGTTGCAGTCATGTGATTTCTCACTTAACAAGCTGGGGTGACTCATTTAATGACTCAAGTGGAAATGAAATCATAAGTCTGCCACAATTACATGATATCTTGCTTAATGACCATATCACTTAGTAACAAAATTAATTGTAGTCGTTAAGCAAGGACTACTTGCACTCTGGACTACGCCTGTAACTTAACCAATTTGGTGCAATCAGACCTTCAGAAATGGTCTAAAGATTTTCTTTTAAAAAAAAGTGATGCCACCTAATATTTCACCTCTTGGGGTCTATTTCTATATTTGAGCTAGTCCTACTTTTCCAAAGCAAATTTATGCTAAAGACATATTTTAATATTTTAAGGAGGAGCACTTGGAGGCAGGTTTCTGCGCTAGTTTCAAACATATGATGAAGAGGGAACCCTTCAAATATTTGATTTCTCCATGTTTGTCATATCCTGCTAGGAAGATGTGAGTCTGATACACGAAAGTTGTGGCCCTCCGTTATTCTCTTGCATTCACAGATCAGCCCTTGTCATATTTTTCCACATATAATTGCTCTAAGAGAATCCCTCTAAGCTTCATTTCTTACCTTATGTGCTACCTAAGAACTGAGTATAATATCTTAAGTTCTCTTGCATTACTTTCAAAACTAGGTTTGTTCAAAGGCAAAGATTTGTTTCTCAGTGACTTAAACCTTTGTAAAATGGAGAGTCCAGGAGAAGAGGTCTCAATAGCATCTGATTGATCTAGGTTAATCCAGGCAGGCACATGCATCCCTTTGAGGTGACAAGAATATAATTGAAGGGAAATGAAACCCTGAGCTGCCTTTTCTCACAACAATGGGAAAAGTTATGGGGTTGATCTTCTCTTTCTTTGGTGTTTTGGAATTTCTTTCTCCCAGATTTCTCAATGCCTTGGCAATTCTGAGAAGGTTGTGGTTCGGGGGAGAAGATGAAATGACTTGTGGTGCAGAAACATTAGATCAATTCTCTAATAACCAATTCTCTCTCTCTTTTCCTGCTCTTTATTCCCTGGCGGCTTGTCTCTGACCTTCTGTCACTTGTAGTCTCTTGGAACCTTGTCTCCATATTCTCAGGTAATCACACAATGCTTAAGACTAATTGGGGGAGGGGGGTTACATATCTGGGGTTTGTAAGGTGAAAGAGAACTTGAGGAGAGTTGGGTTTGGAAAAACCTGTGGAAGGCCAAGGAAGCTGATCTAGCTTTACTGCTAAGCCTTGGGGTTATAAAAAAAAGTATAGTATCCTCTCCCCCCCCCTTATGAAATGAAAAGTGCTCTCAGCAAAGCAAATTGTCTTTATGATGTCATATATTTCTATACATTGGGAAAAGACGCCCTCAGTTGGGAAAGGAATATAATAGTCAGAGGGTCAGGATGCATGCTAATGTACATACAACTCCAGGGATGGGGTTGAAATTTTTTAGCAACCGGTTCTCTGCCCCATTGCTGGGTGGGCGATGCCATTGGGGTGTGGCCTACTCGACCTCCTGCACTACGGCTCAGGGGGGGTGTCATTTTTGCCTTCCCCAGGCTTTCCTAGAGCCTACCGGAGGGTGAAAAACAGCCTCCCACAGGCTCCAGAGGGCTGAAATAGGCCCATTTTCAGACTTCTGGTACTTCCGGTATGCCCGTTTTTCGCCCTCCCAGAGCCTCCGCATGGGCCCTGCACTTACCTCACATCCAAAATGGGCTGCATGGAGACTCTTAGGAAGGGAGGAGTGGGCAGGGTCAGCCAGTCCTTGCAACTACCTCTTTAGTGAACCAGATGTAAAATTAGCATCCAGTTTGCCTGAACCGGTCTGAACTAGCTGAATCCCACCTCTGCATACCCCATGACCCTCCTGGGACTGGATCTTTTATGAACAAAGTTTTGCATTTTTTTCAGGATATTTATGAGAGCATGGACATCAGGCAGAGGCGAGCATCCAGCCCAGGCTACATAGACTCACCCACCTACAGTCGCCAAGGCATATCTCCCACCATCCCACGCTCTCCACATCATTATTACCGCTCAGGTAGGGCATGGCTGTCTCCATCAGGATTCAAATAAAGACATTTGTCCAACGGAACTCAGCTTTAGCACATCCATAGAAGGACAGACCAACTTCTCTCCAAGGGACACACATGCTGCCAAAATATTTTTCTATATCCAGAACAGGCTGAACATGAAATCAGAGAGACAAGGAGGGTTCCACACAGGTACAGTGTCATCCATTGCATAGGATCCGTCTTTAACAGAATGGTAGGCAAGTGCCCAGCTCTGTTTTTTTACAGTCTTCTTCGAGATACCAATGAGTTGTGATGAACTTCACTCCATTGTCATGCTCCGTTTTCTTCAGAGCGGCAATTCTGTGGCAGAGTGGAAATGGAAAGAAGCAGATGACACGGGAAACAGCAACTATAGATGTGCAAAACCCGAACTCAGGATGGTGTTCTTCCAACCAATCCAATAGTGTTCTGAGCTAGGAACAGCCCTTTTGCCAGCTCAGAAATTCATTTCAAATTCAAAACCTCTGTTATTTTGTGTTTGAAATGCTTTAGGAATGATTGGAACAACCCAGGCTTCTTGTTATGTGTAAAAATCTGCACCGTTATGATCACCACCTTCTTCCACATATGCACATTCCCACCGTAAATTCACAGACGGCTTACTAATTTTCTAAAATACTGTTTTTAACACCACTTTTCCTCTGCCTCTCTCTTTTCTTCTCTGCTGCTCCCTCCAATCTGCTCTTTCAAGGGACAGAGAGTGGACGCAGCTCCCCCTACTATAGCCAATTAGATGTGAGGTCTTCTACACCAACCTCATACCAAGCTCCTAAGCATTTCCACATTCCAGGTAGGCTCTGGAGGCCTCTGGCCAGCCAGTGAAGGAGTGCTGTATGGGATCTTTTTTTGTTTTTTTAGTCTGCATGCTTGTGCCAAGTATGTCGTTTGCATGAGTAGTACTGTTGCCAGCCTAAGGTAAGGTGGCCGCAGCAAGCTACAACTGCATGATAGAGGCCATCCATAAACAAGACTTGCAGCCTTCTCTCCTTCTTCTCTAAAATCTCCTTCTCCTCTGCCCTGCAGCTTCTTTCCCTGCACAAAGGAAAGACTGTCTTCTCCCTCGCCTACTCTTTTCCTACCTCAAGGACCAGAGAGCAAAGCTGGTCTGTCAGCTGACAGATTTTCTACAACCCACATCTTTGACACTCAATTTATCTTATACTCCTCCTGCTCCCCTCAGGGCCCGCTGCACCCTTCCCCCAGATCTCTCTCTGGACTTGCCAGTTGACTGCTCCCCTCCAGCAGAGACCCAGGTAAGGGCCACTGCCCCACCCCTCTTGCAGAGGGGGAAGGGAAGGTAGTCAACCTCTGTCCCTTATCAGTGAGCATCTAGAGACCTGAATGCCCTCCCCACTTGCCTGCCTGCACAATCTGCAACCAGCTTTGCTCACAAGGTAAACTGAGCCTCATTTGTTTGGTCAAAACATGTAAAGACCATTCCTGTGCCAAAACTGGCAGCTATGGAAGCCCTCCTTCATTCACTCTAGAACAGGAGTCCTTGGACTCTTCAGTTCATCGATCCCTTCATGAAGTTATAGATTGTTCCTCAACCCTCAAGCATTGATTATATGAATATACTTTAATCAATACTAATTTAACTAATAGTACTATGAGTAATAACAATAGAAGTAAAATAATAGTAATGATTAGACCCTCATTAACCACCTTGGAGAACCCTGATCTAGAATTAATGCAAGTTAGGATTGAGATTCATTCCTTTGATACACATCTTCTTACCGGAATGAAACCACAGTCCACTTTCTAGGTTTCTCTCTTTGTCTGTACTGATAACTTTGGGCCAACGACAAAGCCAAGAAGGTGGCTTCATTCTGGCAGCTTCAAGTTTGATCTAGACATGGAAGAAGAAGAAGCTCTTTGTTTTCCATGGATTCCGCCGGCATCCATTAAGGTCACATATGAAGAGTCAGTCAGCTGATAAAGTTCATCTTTGGGATGTGATTATTTTTCATTCATCTCCTAATCAAACTCCAGGTGGATGTTGGTCCTTGTAGAGATACCTGAAATTTACAGTTCGGGATTAAGTATTTCCACATGTTTGTTACAATCTCTTGACCTTAATGTATTCTGCAGGGAATCTCTAGAGATACATGGAGCAGGAAGGTGATACTGACCTGAATTAGGCAAGATCAGCGGATGTAATTGGCCTGAGTTGCCTTAATTGGCCTCTTAGAATTTTCCTTGCCCTAGTATTTCCCTACTGAAACGGACATTGTGATGGCTACTGCTCCTGTAGCTTTTGCTTGTGTCTTTTATGGATGGCCCTTTTGCCTATACATTGGATCAGCCCATCAATAAGCTTCTGTGCTGGTAGAGTAGCTCCTATTCCCAGCTTGCTTTGCTTCTCTCTTATTTGAAGGCAATATGGCTGACTCTTGGATGAGGATGGGGTGTTTTTTTGGTCCCTGTATCTCTAGGTAACCAACTCATAAATCATCCTGTGCCATTGCCAGACAAGGAGACAATGGCCATTAGTACTCACCAAAGGAGGCCTTCCTATCTCCCAAGCTGAGGCCAGCTACCAACTGTGCTAGAAGGAAAGCTGTCTGCCTGACCCTGCATGCTGTCAATAGTGAGCATGCTCACAGCATGACCTCTTGTGCACGCACACATTCACTGTCTTAAAGGTGTTGAAATAGCACACAAAGAGGATTAATTCCTTCTTCCCGCCTCCTCCCTTAAACCATCTCCCAACCTAAGTTTGCTCGGCAGGTATTTAAGGTATTTAAGATAAGGCTGTTTTATCTTAAGATGGGAAAGTACTGAGTGAAGTAAGCAGGCAACATAATCTTGGACAGGCAATTTTATTTGCAAATCTGGTGGTTCCTGTGATTAGTATAGGGATCATGCTAACCTTTTTTCTATATCATATATGTTTTTTTACTTGTGCTGCCAAAATGATACGGAGAAGATTCCCACCACCCCTCTTCAAGAATGACAGGCAGGTTCCTGTATCTCTAAGCTACACACTCTGGCTCCTCTCTTTTGCTATCTCCTTCTTTCCTTCATTATTTTTCTTTCTTTACCTCCAGCTGCTGCAGAGAGTAACATCTATCGGAAACCACCCATCTATAAAAGACACGGTACAGTTTGGGCATGGCTTTAACATATAATTTGGGCATGCAACTTAGAATAAACCAAAGTTCTGCTTAGGTCTGGTGGTGTGCATTGGAAGTGGCTTAGTAAACTATACAAAAGTTGGTGGAAGTGCCAGACCTGGACACAGTAGACTTTGAAAAGAAGGAAAGTATAATAGCCGTTCAGAAACCTGAGAGGAGGATTGAGCAGAAAAGTTTGGCTTGCTAGATCTCTTGTCTTATCTTAGGGTGCCTCCATGTGTTCAGAAAAAGTAAACCCTCAATAATGTAAATCATGCAGGCAAATAGCACGTTGCTTTTAAAGTGTATAATTCTTATTTTCAATTAAACTTTAAAACATAAGGATATGAGCTGGGTCAGGACCATATACTTACTGAGATCCTTTAGATGTTGCAGTTGTGCTACTGCTGCTCCTTAGCGTGAAACTCTGCAGTGTATGAAAACAGATGCTTTCCATGGAGGGAAGAACAAGAACCAAAGGGAACAAAGCATTTTACAAAAGGAGCTGAAAATAGAAGAGCAGGGGGAAAGGGAAGGCAGATTGAGAACTTTGGCAGGCGAGAAGAACCTTTGAACAGCAAAGTGAAAAATCATGAATAGTTATTTTAGGACAAAGAAGTATTTGTGGAAAGGGGATGACAACCCTACAGGATTTTAAATCTACACATTAGGGGGTTTATATAAGACCCAATTGTGTACAAGAAACCAAAGTATGTTACATAAAGGAGTGTCACAAGAAGTCAGAGTAATGATAGAAGTGCATGATTTGGGCAGCAGAATGTCAGATAAGTATTGAGAGATCAAGCTGAGATCATGGCACTCGAATACTGGGCCCTATCTAACAACATGAAATTCAATGCAGAAAAAAGTAAAGCCCTACACCTAGGTAAAAAGAACCAAAAA
>JANHFT010007704.1:345049-356045 GCA_032467955.1 Pseudoxenodon macrops | reverse complement strand
CTGGAGCTGAAGAGGGGGCAGGGACCTGCAGGAAGCTGCTTTGTCTTTAAAACTGTTTTTTCCTTTTCTGTCATCCATGGAAATATAATATTCTGGTTTTCTGATATTTCCTAGGATATTTAATTCCTGTAAGGGGGTGGGTAGGTGCTAACTTCCTTCACCGCCATCCAACATTTGTTGGACATTCAGGCCATAGAGGAGGTTCCCAAGGTCAAACGGGGATGCGGTTTTTATTCCATCCTGTTTGTCATTCCTAAGACCTCCGGGGGGGGATGGAGAGTAATTCTTGACCTCAACAGACTCAACCGCCATGTACGTTATTGGCGGTTCAAAATGCACTCACTTCTCACCATATTATAGGGCGTTAGGGAGGGCGACTTCCTTACCTTGATAGACTTAACAGGCATATCTGCACATGCCAGTTTTGCCTACTCACAGGCGGTACCTAAGGTTCCAGTACGCTAGTTCCCATTATCAGTATAGGGCAATGCCCTTCGGTCTCTCGTCGGCCCCCCGTGTTACAAAACAGTTACAAAACTGTTGGCAGCCTTGGCTGCCTACCTGAGGGCCGTGCCCATGTGCGTCCAGTGCTACCTGGATGATATTCTGATCCAGGCTCCTACCGAGCAATGTGCTCGGGCAGATCTGGTGGTTACCATCCAGGTCCTACGACGTCATGGGTTTTCCATAAATTTAGAAAAAAGTCATCTGTCTCCCTCTACCCATTTGCTCCATTTAGGAGCTATCATTGATTCTGGTCTAGGTATCATTTCCCTTCCCCCGGATCGACAAGCCAGCTTGAGAGGTTTAGTCAGTCAGGTCCAGCTAAGTAAGTCTGTACCTTTGAAGCTCCTGTCTCAGCTTCTAGAGAAGATGGTGTCACTTTCTCCATTGTTCCCTGGGCTCGTCTACATTCAAGAGACCTTCAATGGTTTCTCTTGCCATTTCAGAGGTTGGAAAGGAGCTGTTCACCAGCAAGGGTCTGTCTCCTGAAGGAAGTGGTTGATTCTCTTCACTGGTGGCGGTCCCCATAGGCATCGGCAGTCTCATTTGGGAACCAAGATGCATTGTGCTCACCACAGATGCCAGCCTGTCAGGCTGGGGGGGCACATCTGGACTCCGACATGGTATAGGATACTTGGAGTGAACAGGACTCCAGCAGGAGCATCAATTGGCTGGAGCTCAGGGCTGTCCATCTGGCCCTGTGCCACTTCCAACAAATACTATCTGGCCAACATCTGCTGGTAATGACAGACAATGTGACCACTAAAGCACATATAAACCGGCAGGGAGGCACTTGGTCCCACAGTCTCATGGAGAAGGCCAAACAACTATGCCAGTGGGGAGAGGCTCATCTACTCTCTCTTCAAGCGGATCATATCTCGGGGGTGGACAATGTTCAGGCGGATTGGCTCAGCAGAACTACCATGGACCAGTCTGAGTGGCGAACTACATCCAACTCTGTTTCATCAGATCACGGTCGTCTTCGGTCATCCCCAAGTTGACCTATTCGCCACGCCAAGCAACTCACACCTTCCAAGATTTTACACCAGGTTTGCGACCTCGGGGGTGGAAGGGACCGACACTCTCCAGACTTCATGGCCGGTGGGCCTGTTATATGCATTTCTACCTCTCCCTCTGATTCCTCATGCTCCATCCGGACCCCCAGTGGCTCAAACTAACCACCTGGCACTTGAGCAGTGCATCCTGAGCACGAAAAACCTTCCATCGGAGGTCATTGACACCATACAGGTTTTCAGGAGACCATCCACCACCTGCATCTATGATGCCATGTGGAGGGCTTTCTGCCTGTGATGTGATGGGACATGCATTGTTCCGACGTCGGCCCAGATTGCTCATGTCTTGGGATTTCTCCAGGACGGACTGGTGAAAGGTCTGTCTCCGAACACTTTAAGGAGACAGGTGGTGGCACTCTCCATTGTGCTTTCTGTGAGCACACCTGGATTCCTGGTTCTTGATCTGCTGATCTGCCAATCCCTCCACAGAGCTATAAACTTATGCCCTCCCATGGTCCATAGATACCCAACCTGGGATTTACTGAAAGCACTCAATTCGCTCACTGGGGCACCTTATGAGCCACTGAGACACACCAGTCTTCATCTTCTTTCATATAAAGTGGCCTTTCTCATGGCCATCACTTCAGCCAGGAGAATCTCCAAACTGGCAGCTCTGTCTGTATGATCAGATCTCTGCATTTTTCACCATGACAGGGTGATCCTGCACCTAGATCCAGCATTTATACCAAAGATCAATTCCTTGTTTCCATAGGGCACAGGAAATAGTCCTACCAAAATTTGTCTGAGGCCAACGCATATCCTGGAGAAGAAGTGGCACACACTCGATGTGCGATGAGCATTGAGGATTTACATTGATCAGACAGCGCCCTTTTGAAAGTCTGTTCATGGCCTTTCTACTGGCTTCTCAGGGCAGCAAAGTGACATCAACGGTATTGAGGAAATGGATTAAGGCAATGATCGGTCAGGTATATAAGCTCCAGGCTTCTCCGGTTCTGGGCTGCATAACAGCTCATTCGACTCATAGTGCCGCTACTACCATGGCGTGGGCTACCCAAGCCTCTCTGGAGGATGTTTGTCACGCGGCCACATGGACTTCCCCTATGCCATTCGTCAGGCACTATAAGGTGGACACCTTTGCCTCGGCCAAAGCCTCTTTCGGTAGACGGGTTTTGCAACAGGTAGCTAGGGAGTAGTTATGTTGACTTCAGACTAATCCTGCCCATCAGGACAAGCCAGCTTTGGTATGTCCCATTCCTGGAGACTATATCCACTGCTATGGAGAAGGGGCGTTGGTTTTACCTGATATGCTCCTTCTCAGGAAGGTGGATATAGCCTCCAGGTCCCACCCTGTGTAATTCTGATAGTCTTTCTTGGGGAATTGTTTTTTCTTGTTGGATGGAGGTTCGAATCAATGAAGAAGGCATGTGGAAGTCTGTCGCTTCGTTCTTTCATTAAAAGCTGCCAGAAGAGGGCAGCAGAGAGGGATTTTAATGATGTTAACAGACTCAGTCCAATCAGCTGGCAGACAGAGTTAACCCATTCCTGGAGGCTATATCCACCTTCCTGAGAAGGAGCGTATCAGGTAAGATCAATGCCCCTTCTGAAAAATGAGATTAGCATAAAACCACTGAAAAAAGAAAAATAAGAGATCTCAGAAGAAACTAGCATGGAATATAAAGAACTCTCTGATAAACTGAAAGACAAAGAAGACAAGTACAAAAAAAGGGAAAGAGGGAAACATAATTAAAGCAGAATACCAGCAAATAGCCCGAACATGCAAATATGAAGTCTGTTAGATTCTGGGTAAGGTTAGCCAGGAGACAGGACTTCAGACAACAGCTCTTTATTTCATCAGCAAGGTACAAATCCAGCAACAAGCTCTCTGTCAGCCTGTCCTTATATAGCAGGCTTCCAGGAGCATTAACCAATGACAAGCTACTATTTTTCCCACTCATTGTTTGGACCTGAGTGAAGACTATACCAATATCCAACACTCCTCCCCTCCTAGATGGAACATTCTACTTTTTGATGTAGTCGCATAAGTAGGTGGGGCGCCTGCAAGTCCTCCCTGACCTGCGCAGTTCAGTTGGTGTGGCGGCGGCTGTCTGAGTGGGTGGCTCTGCTGTTGGCTCCTGAGCTGAGGCCGGAACCTTCGGGAATGCCTCGAGTGGTTCCACAGCCTCGCTTGGAACCGGTTCAAATGTCTCTCTCCACTGGAATTCCAGGCCCTCAGGTGCATCTTCTGGCTCTGGGCTTAAGTTAGCTGTAGGAGGGTTGGCTATCTTTAGAATTCTGTTCTTTCTGGAGGTGGCTACGCAACTGGTCTATGTGCCGCCTCCATTGGTGACTACCTTGGAGCCTGACTATATAGGACTTTGGCCTATTATTTGTTCTATCACTCCAGGTAGCCATAGGGAACCCTCGGCAAAATTCCTCGTGAACACTGCATTGCCTATTTGGAATTCTCAAGTGCCCTTCTGGGGATCATTTAAGTTTTCTGGCATGTATTGTGGGTGCAGCCGATCTAGGGTGGATCTTAGGCAGCGGCCCATGAGGAGTTTGGCCAGGCTTCTCCCTGTTACTGCACTGGGTGTAATGTGTTGGTAGAACAAATATTTATCTACCCTGCCCTGCCAGTTACCCGGTTCCAGTCTGCTGAGCGCCTCCTTGGCCGATCTCACTACACATTCGGCCTGGGCATTTGTGGCTGGATGAAGGGCGCTGATAGGACGTGGCAGATCCCTAATTCTGCCAGGAACCCCTCAAATTGTGTGGACATAAACTGAGGCCCATTATCAGATGTGAGTATGTCCGGGAGGCCATGAGTAACAAATAGTCTCTGTAGGGCCTTGATAACTGCCTTAGTGGTTGTGGTGCTCATTAATATTATCTCTACCCATTTGGAGTAAGCATCCACAACCACCATGAATGTTTGGCCATGGAATGGCCCTGCAAAGTCCATGTGGAGCCTTGACCATGGGGCTCAGAGTTTTTCCCACTCCCATACCAGGGTTTTAACTGGGGCTGGCCTTGAATCCTGACAGGGCTTGCATGTCCCTACAGTCCCTACTGTATTTCTTGGTCCATTTTGGGCCACCAAACATAACTCCTGGCGAGGGCTTTCATCTGGACAATCCCTGGATGGCCCTCATGTGATGCCCTAAGAATACAGGCTCACAGGCTTGCAGAAATCACCACTCTATCTCCTCAAAGAAGGCATCCCTCTTGGGAAGATAGTTCGTGTTGCCTTGTCACAAAAGGCCTGAACCTTTCCAACAATGGGCCGGTAGGCCACCCCCTCCACACCCAGTTCAAAATAGCTCTGAGCATCTGGTCCTTGGCTGTTTCATGGGTGACCTGTGCCCAAGTTACCAGTGCAGAGTCCAGAATGTCAATGAGAAGGTTTGGCAACTCCGGGGTCGGATTCTCAAGTATGTTGGGCATCGGCATGTCCCAGAGTCTTTCCTGGCCAATGCAGCAGCCGATAGTTGTAAGCAGCCAGGAAAATAGTCCACCTGGTAAATCATGGGGATAGTGCAATGGGTGTGGGGCAGTCTCCAGCAATGAGTCCCAACAAAGGTTTATGGTCCGTAACCAAGTCAAAATCCCTCCCAAATAAATATTCATGAAACCTCTTGACCCCGGCCACCACAGCCAGTGCCTCACGATCCAGTTGGCTATAGTTCCTTTCGGCAATGGATAATGTCCTCGAATAATAGGCAACTGGGGCTTCGGTTCCGCTTGGAAGTCTGAGGCTCAAAACAGCCCCCACTCCATATGGAGAAGCATCACAGACTAACATAAGGGGGAGGGTATCATTGTATTGGATTAAAAAACTTTTATCAGTCAGGAACTCCTTGACTTCTCTAAATGTGGCGTCCTTCTTAGTGCCCCAGACCCAGGGTGCTTTCTTGGCTAGAAGCATGTGGAGAGGCTTGGCAATGGTAGCTTTGTCCTTCAGGAAGACACTATAGAAATTAAGCAGCCCTAAGAATGCCTGCAATTCTGCCTGGTTTTTGGGAAGTGCCAATTGAATGGCTCTAATTTTGCTTTTTGTGGGGTGGATGCCCCACTCATTGATTTGGTAGCCAAGGAAGTCAACATCTCAGACCCCTAAATGGCAACTGCTGCTCTTGGCTCTAAGCCCTGCAGCTCTAAATTTGGATAGGACAGGCCTCAATCTGTCCCTTAGTTGCCCTTCGTCAGTAGCTGGGATCAGCATGTCATCGAAATAGGGCACTACTCCGGGAATTTTATATAGAAGCCTCTCCATAATACTTTGAAATATTCCCGGGGCTACGCTGATGTCGAATTGTAGCCTATTGCATTTGAACGCTCCCCTGTGTGTCACGATTGTTTGCGCCTCAGCAGTAGCGCCATCTACTGGCAGCTGCTGATACGCCTGCACCAAATCAAGCTTTGCGAATATGGCGCCAGGCCCGAGGGAGTGCAATAGATGCTACACTATCGGCACTGCATAGGTGCTCTGCTGAAGGGCCTTGTTCAGAATGCATTTATAATCAGCTCAAGTCCGCACAGAGACATCCCCTTTAATTGGTATCACTATAGGAGTTTCCCACTTTGCATGATTGACCAGTTCCAATATGCCTTGTTGATTTGTTTGTCTAATTCCTGGTCGATCTTGGACTTAAGTGCTAAGGGGACCCTCTGAGATTTCATTCTAATAGGGACTACACTGGGATCCAAATTAAAAGAGATAGGAATGCCCACATACTTGCTGAGTTCAGGGATGAAGATGTCCTTGAGCTCCTCAATTATGTTGTCAAGGCAGGAATTTGGGACTCCAAGTCCCAACGCTTCAAACCAATTAAGCCGGAGTAGGTTGGGAAGGTCTCCTTCCACCACGATGGCTGGTAGCTTGCCTGTGAAGTGTCGGTAGCTCACGCTGACATCCAGGCAGCCTACGACGGGAATTTAGTTTCCCTGGTAGTCACTGAGCTTGACATTGGGTCGTCTCAGGTGTTGCCTCTTTAGGCCCGATATCATGTCCCTCATCATCCTCCAGGAAAGGATGGTGATGGATGACCCTGTGTCCAGCTCCATGTCTGACTGGGCTTCCCCGATTTTAATGGTGAGGTTCAGCTTCTCCGTCCAGTGAACCGTTGCATGTGCACCCCTTGTGTGGTTTGCTTCTGGGGCCTCGGTGTTGAATGCCGATCTTCTAGGCCATTGATTTTCATGCCATTTTGAGCACAGTGCTGTGCCTCATGGTGTTTCTGGGGTCGCTTTCGGTTGAGCTGGGAGATTGGCTCAGCAGGCTTTTGCCAGGTGTCCATGTCTGTCGCAATGCCTACAGACAGCATTTTGGAATTGACATGTGTATCTTGGGTGTTGTCCCCCACAGCTGGGGCAGCATGGCCTTCTATCAGTCCCTTTGGCCGGAGACTTTTTCTCTGTACGGCAGACTTTGTCTCCGCTGCTATCGAGGTCTTCTTCCTTCCTCATGTGCATGGTGGTTGCCGGTTTGGGCTCTGTAGAAGTGGCTACAAATTTGTGCAGTGATTCTGTGGCTTTCGTCAATGATTCCGTGGTCCTCACTTTATCGATTGCTGTCTGAAGTGTTAGATTTGTTCAGGATAGCAGTTGTCTTTTGAGCCGTAGGTCTCGAACCCCGTACTGCTGCCAGGTACTGGTTGATGGATTCTCCCTCCAGTTGCAGCCGCTGCCTGAAATCGTGGTGCCAAACCACCTTTGATTGTGTAGGCCCATAATGGGTTTTCAGCGTGCTTAAAAGCATGGTCCATGGAACGAACTGTACTGGAGTTTGTCCGGATAGAGACTCAAATACATCAGGTCTGCAGTGGGACAGGAATAAAGCTCTTTTTGGATTGTCTGTGAACCCCAGGAGATTGTTGGCTTTGAGGAAGCATTTGAACCTCGTCATGTACGAGTCCCATTTCTCCTTCTTGGGATTGAATGGAGGCGGAGGGAGAAACACCAACATTCCTGCCGCTCGTCATTCATTTGAATTTGGCATGCAAAATGGCTCCCGTTTCTTTCCACCTGGCTGGATTGTTTGCGGCTAGCTCTTTTTGCTCTCCTTAGTTCTCTTGGTATCCCACCTTCATCACCAGTGTTAGATTCTGGGTAAGGATAGCCAGGAGACAGGACTACAGACAACGGTTCTTTATTTCAGCAAGGTACAAATCCTTATATAGCAGGCTGCCAGGAGCATTAACCAATCACAAGCTACTATTTTTCCCGCTTATTGTTTGGACCTGAGTAAAGACTATACCAATATCCAACAAAGGATATTGAAAAGGCTCAGGAAAGCTAAGGCTCAGAATGAACTAAGATTTACAACAAATGTCAAACATAATAATAAAAAGTTTTTTCAGCATGTAAAAAAACCCAAGAAAACAGTCAAGGAGGTGATCAATCCATTAATGACAGAAGGTAGAAGGATACATTCTAGATCTATGGAGGTATTAATACCATTTTACAAAACCTTAGTTAGACCACACCTGGAGTACTGTATCCAATTTTGGTCACCACACTACAAAAAAGATGTTGAAACTCTAGAAAAAGTGCACAGGAGAGCAACAAGGATGGTTAGGGGACTGGAAACTAAAACATATGAAGAACAGTTGCAGGAACTGGGCATGACTAGTCTAGCAAAGAGAAGGACCAGGGGAGACATGATAGCAGTGTTCCAATATTTGAGAGGCTGCCACAGAGAGGAGGAAGTCAGACTATTTACCAAAGCACCTGAAGGCCAGACAAGGAATAACGGATGGAAATTGACCAAGGAGAGACTCAACCTGGAAATAAGGAGAAACTTTCTGACAGTGAGAGCGATCAACCAGTGGAACAGCTTACCTTTGGAGGTTGTGAGAGCTCCAACACTTGGGACATTCAAGATGAGATTTGACTGCCATTTGTCGGAAATGGTGTAGGGTCTCCTGCTTGAGCAGGGGGTTGGACTAGATGACCTACAAGGTCCTTCCAACTCTGTTAATCTGTAATCAGAGTGAAGTATGCAGTAATCAAGAAAAGAGATGTCCAACACGTAGAGTTTCAGCCAAGAAGATGAACTGAAAGAGCCCCATTGTTTTAACATTGTGTGCCAATTCAGAAGCGATTTAGTTGTATGATGAGCTAAACACAGGGGTACAGAAGAGAAATGAATTTCAATTTTAAAAAAAGACTGTAGACTGGCTTAAGGAGGTAGTTGGATGTGATGGCTTCTATATTTAAAAAAAGGTGATGAGAAAAGGAACGGCAAGTCCAAATTTGTACTTGAATAATATATTGAAGCGAAAATGTCACAAAGTGAATATATGGACCTCACTGGACTTATCTTAAGGTATTAATACTTTTAAAAGCACAGGCCCTATGAATCTATCATAGATCTTTAAAAATTGCTACAGCATCATCAGATAGATACGTGGCAAAGTATCCCAATCCTATAAAACTCTTTGCTGCTGGAGCAGTTGAGAATAGGTGCAAAACATTCATAGGGGCCTCCACTCATTTATCTCTGATTTGTACCTACTTACCATCCCAACTAAGCAGAAAATGCATGTCTGTTTACAAGTCCTTAGAAAAGCATAGCATAATTCTAAAAATCATTCATTTAGAAGACTGCATAATTTGTTTGAAGAGTAAAGCTTAACCAAAATGTTTAGCCAACGATATAAAGAATCATGATTACTTGGCTGCTTTTAAAGACCAATGAGCACCACCTGAGTATCCAGTCCAATTCTCTTGCCTTTTATTTGTAAAACAGGCCAGAAACATAGTTTTGACTTCAGGTTAGGATGGAGGCACAGATCTTGCAAAAAGGACCAAGGCTGAATTTGCTTCAAAGCCAGGTATCCCATACTCTTATTGTATGGCAAGAAAAGTTACAGGAACCAATTCTCTTTGTCACCTTTGGAGACAGAGCTCTGAGGTTAGGGAAGGTGTAGCTCTGAAGAGGAAAAACTGTTCCTCTGAGCTTCTTCTTTAGCAGTCTGCTTTTGTTTTAGAAAACTTGTGACATTTCCTTTAATGTGGTAACCAGGTGTCTCCTCCTCTCTTTCTTTCCCCCTTTCCTAATGTGCTACCTTCATAACTCCCTGCCTGCTGGCTGACTGCACCCCACTGCATTGTAAGTAGCTGCCTTTGGCTCTATCCTTTGAAGCAGCAAGTTTCTGAAAACCTTCTGACTTCCTGCAGCAAAACTTGGAGTTTGTGTACTTCACATCTCTTAGTTGTTCATTAAATGAACTCTTGGGAGTTTACAGATAGAGTTGCTGCTGCTTGTTCTTCTTCTTTTTTTTTTTGGATGCAGAATTTTTTTTATCCAAAATCACACAATGAAGATGACTTACTTTGTAAATTACTTGCATGCAATCCGGAATTTTGCCCATAATACTTGCTGGGGGGGGGGCATATATTTAAAACAAAGCCATTATAGTTGGTTATCTATTAATTCAATTTACATATTCATTTTAGAGCATCTCAGTAGGAACAAATTGCATTGATCCGAAATAAAAACAACATGGACTAATTAAAACATTAAAAAAGGAATATAATTTTGTACATGCACATGAAGTCTATTGCTGTAGCTACATCCAGATTGGGAGATTAGAGACTTGCAGCTGCTTATAGAAAAGAATCCAGTTTAGCGATGCTGATGCATGTTTCTCATAATGGCCTCCAAATCATGTCTAGCTTTCTCTCAAAGTATTATTATTCCCTTTCAACCTTATAGCCCAAACAGTAGGCATAAATGGGTAAATACTTTTAATTGTGGGTGTGAGTGTTTGTGGATGCATATGAAGACAGAGAGGTGGGAAGGAGAGAAAAGTATCTCAGTTCAGTTTTTCTGACTTGCTATTGATCTTTGCGATGGAAACTTGGAATGGATGCTTTCATCCCATGTTGAGTAGCAACTAACTCCTTTTTTTCTACCCTTGTTCTGCAAGAGTCATCTTGGACTAGATCAGGGGTGTCAAACTTGCATTGTCATGGTGGCGTCATGTGACATATCGGGACTTCACTAAACTGGGTGTGGGCGTGGCCAGCACGTGACGCATCCAGCCTGCGGGCCGCAAGTTTGACAGCTCTGGACTAGATACTATTCAAGCAATTAGAAATTGAAAAAATAATTAGCTTTCAGGAGTGATAAATCAGAATTAGGATCCTAGTTAAGACTAGGGGACTTTAATGATGTATCCAACCATAGTTCCTAGATAGGTTTTTGTTTGCTCCACTGCAAACTTTCTTCCCATGAAAATAGAAAATCTAAGGAACCAAGTCGAAAGCCACCATCTGAATTCCAATATAGATAAATTCCTTGTTTATGTTGTTTAGTTTTCAAAAGCAACACAACTGATAGTTATTTAAGTAGTATCTGATCACTTCGACTCTAAGATTATGTTTCCTTCCTCACTCCTCAACTTGTTCCCCCTCAATTTGGCTTCAAATACATGGATTGTTGCTGTAGGCAG